>JANAWD010000022.1:0-142811 GCA_027627245.1 Meripilus lineatus | reverse complement strand
TGCCAACTAACCTGTTGAGGTCGCGCGCAGCGGCCGGGATCTTAAGACACGAGCGGGACTTCAGTTGGGGGTCAACTCGTAGGATATATTTAGTATACTATGTACCTAAGACACGAGCTATGGAATTATCAGTAAAAGGAAAACATACAAAGTGTGTACCACATACCGGGACTTCAGTTGGGGGTCAACTGAAGTCCCCGCTACTCTACATCGTCGTGTATAAGTGAGGATGCGTGAAAATCAGATGTAAGACATTTCGTGATATGATCGAGGAATAGGCTCGCTCTGTGGGTCCCCCATCAGAGCGGCCGTCCACCACGTTCTGGCTTGATCCTCAACACTTCCTTCTTGTCAACATCTTATACCTGTAACGAGCGTTCTGGAGCATACACCTCTGCATTGAAGTACGTACAAACTTCGCAACCGGATTTCTTGAGAGAAACCCCAACATATGTTTGAATGCCGGTTCGTGCGCCTATCTCCCTATGTGGGCTGAAAATAGATTGGAGGGTGGAGGCATATTCTTCGGGGGTAGTGTTACCCAAGTTATAAAACTTTCGGCTGCGGCATGCGATGGTGTAGTCGTCGGGACAGTGGAACCGAACGGGCAAGTAAACTTTGAACCCAGGCTTTGTTGAACCGGGCTTTAACTCGTAGTTGAATGTGAGGCCTCCTGTGAGGTGGGTTTCGTCGACGCCTGGGATGTAGGGAAGTGGCCTCTCCTTCCAGCCTTCAACGCTTGTGTCACTACCCATGATGTCGCGCCACATCTCTGCGAGAAGCTTCAAAAGCAGGCTTAGTATGGACGCACTCGTTTGTAGAGGAGAACTCACTGTGACAGCTCCATCTATCACTAGAGACCTTGATGCACCTCCAAGGGTGATCAGCCCCTCCAAGTCGGCGAAGCAAGTTGAGCGGGTCCGCACGTAAACTTTGATCCGGTTATCCTGTGGGGCAGCACAATCTGTAGCAATCATTTCGACAACAGGGCGCACTGCGATCGGGAGGGTATCGAAATAACGGAGGATATCTATCAAATGATCGTAAGAAATCTGAGTGGGAAATAATAAATATATTCCAACCTTGCCAGACAACATCCAACCCGACGTTGAGCTGAGAAAGGGCGCTCATCACGAGTTCCTCTCTTGGAATGCCGGTACAAATAGATGGAGTTTCGGTCATGAAGTACACCTTCGTCGCAGTTTCTCCGTTATGGAGGCAGTCGAATGCTGTGTGAGTGCATGTCAGCAGGTACCCATGGCATGGAGTGATCAGCTTACCGATGAAGAATCGGGCTGGGTGCCTCGCTTTCTCCTCAAGTTGCAGATCCACAGGGAAAGGACCCGCAAACACGTTCTTCAGCACTTCGAACCATGAAGTGTTGAAGGTGGAATCAATGGTGGGAAGCAAGCCAGATATCATCTGAGCAACGGTAGCTTCACCGCTCCGAACCTGCCCCATACTGAATGGTTCGATTCCATATCGTACTACGAACTTGTTGTCGGCATTTTTCGTCCAGCTCGTTTCGAATGGAGAGTGATCATCTGTCTAGAGACCAATTAGAGAAGCACGCCATCGAAATGAGTTGCTGAATATCTTACCATGTATGATTTGAAGACGGGGCGGTTGTCCTTTGGACGAGGGCCCAGGAATGCTATGCTCCGCACGTAGAAGAAGAGCAGGTGCAGATATTGTGCATTGACAGAATAGCCAGCATAGGTGTACATTTTTGCGAGGGGATAGCCTGCTGTTTCCCACCAAAAACGCTGGTCCTCGTTGAACGAGAGTGTCTATGAGGACATAAGATGACTTCGTGGCAGGACACACGGATGAGGCTACGAACCTTGGAAAGGGTATCAAAAACGCTATTTTCTTCTCCGCTAAATGGGAGGGACGATGGGGTAGATGCGACGACCATCGTGTAGAGATCGCGCGAGTACCGCTAGCACTTGACAAAGATCACAACTTGGGACAAGTGACGACAATCTCTCCTCACTTTATACACTCCAAGGAATTTGGGGCGGAAGGGTCAAGTCCCATGGTGATGTCTGGGATCTTGGCGTAATTGACCCGTGTGTGACGACACCCCAGGGAATTGTGGTAATGATATGTTTGCGCCAATATGTGGTGAGAAAGACTAAGTTGCAGAAGACCAAGCCTAGGAAGCGACCAGTCCATTGTTTCATGGTCCCCAAACGTAATCAAAGAGCACACCTCTTGGCCATCGTCTGGGTATACCCTCGAGGTGCACTCCCGAAGCGAGTAACGTGAAGTGCTGGATCACAGATCGAGATGCGTTTGGAGCAAACAATTTGTGCCCATATGATGCATAACGTTGGAGCACAACAGGGAGAGTCCATCATCAGACCAGGAGCAAGGTAGTTCGTCTTCGGGCTTCAAAAATAGAAATCAAGCCGTCAGGCCGGAGCCATGAGCTGCAGGACTGTGCAGCAAAGGAAGCAAAATGATCCCGTATGGCACCACATTCTACAGTTCCAAATGTTAGCGATTATTTGCGTGAGCACAGTTTCGCACCTACGGGACAAATCCCGGTCAAGAGCTCAAGGCAAACTTGGACAGTGTGCGCCTCCGCAACGGCCCCCAGATGGTGGTGGGAATGATCAGGGAGAGTAGCTCCAAAATCATGAACTTGTGCTCTCCGTGATCACTTACACATTGGGATATAGCATACTCCGAGGGTCCAAGGGTAGCAGCACGTAGAGGTTGGTCCGAAGAGATTTCCACTCTTGGTGGGCGCCACAATGTCGCCTTACATAAGCGAAGAGGCGGGATCAATCCGTCGTCCGAATTTGGGTCCAACTTAAACAACGATAACAAGAGCGTGGCTCACGATATATTGCGGTTCTTTGGTTTGTCTGATATCTCTATCGACCCTTGCTTCCAGCTCATTCTATTCATTAAAAGGCGTAACAATTGGATTTCGAGGATACTTTCCTCGTGGTACACTTGGGCAATGTCATTTTGTGAGCGGTGGGTTTCGTAGGCGGGACCGCTCCACTTACGAGAAGGCCTTCAAGAGAACCTGTTATGGCATTTAGTTTTGATACCATCATCTACGTCTGCGCCTTGTATTGTCATTTCTCCACCTCTCCGAGACGACGGTGGACGAAATGTGGTCTCATGATCCAACAAGGAAAACGAAAAATGAAGGCAACTTTCTCATCCTGAAGCATGCGCAATTTTAATTTGCGTTGAAGGCGGATGTTGAGTCATTAGTATCATAATTTGTCATGAACCAGTACGAATCCCCGTGTCTCGCCTCAGTAGCATCTCTGACCCGTTGAGTAGGGTTAATAGCTTGCTGAATAGGACCTGAGCCTCCGAGGATGCCCCACATTATCATTGGCGGGGTCAGAAGTCTGACGTAGGGAGGATCTCACTCATACTCCAGAAACCATGATGTAGGGATCTGATTGGTTCCCAAGGTTCTTTTTCCTGAGTTTTCCAGGGTACTCCGCCTTGAATCAGGAACGAGTTGCAACGAACCTCCTTGGCCTATGTGGACACCCGACGATGTTCGGACCATCGGACGCTTATTGGATATACTGCCAGTGTATTGTCCACCTTGTCGAACACATTGCGCTTAAAGAACATGCTCACAGGTCTCTGTCAGGAACACAGTCTACCCTAAAGCGAATAGAACCGCAGCATTCTGCAGTGACGGGTTCTTGTCCGCACGCGCGTTTGTTTTCGATCCAAAGCTTCCCATATTCTCTCTGGGCTGACTGGTTGATCTTGAGAGCGGAAACCATCGGCCAGTAGAGATGCACGAAGACACCGTAGTATCCATCTCTTGCGCCATACAAAGGAATGACCTTTTCCTTCTATGCACCTAACGCTTAAAGTAGCAGTAATGATTCAGCAATCACCGCTCAGCTTTCACCGAGCATGCAGCGCTGTATTGTGCATCCCTTCATCTCTCCGGATCCAAGTCCCAAGCATTACGCATCTTGTCCAAGTTCGAATTCGTGTATGGTTTATCCTGTACCAGGTCGCGATTCGATCCCAGTAAAACCCTCTCGGCAAGCTTGGGTTCACCGAGAGGGAAGGGACCAAGGATTTCTAAATCGAACGAACCTGCGTTCCTGGTCCATCAGGGCGTTCTTCGGGTTGGCGGATTCTGTGTAGTTGGTCAAGGGGGCAGATCGGTAGCCAAATATTCAATACACAGTCGCTCGATACGAGATGTCGAACGTTGTGAACATTTAATCATCAACGTTTCGACACCCGTCATATCAGATCCCGATGTTACTTCGCTTTGTCAAGCTCTCGGAGAATGGAGACAACTACTAGACAACTATCCAGAACGCAGAGGCTCGGCGCTTGGAAGGTTTTCGGTCCACTCACAAATCTGATGTAAACAACAAGAATATCCATTGACGATATCCAAGTAATAATAGTTAATACCTACTACGTCTAGTCCACCGAACCTCGTCAAAGGTTCAAGCAAGACCTATTAACACAAAGAGTGGAGGAGAAAACAAAATAGAGAAAAGAAAACGGGGACGGAAACAAGTTCTCAAACTAATAGAAGAAACAAGGGTACTACATCAAAAGGGTCTTGGGGTCATCTCAATCTCATACTCAAAAAAATCGTACCGTACCGTAGCATTGACGTCATCCAACAAGTCAAGTCAGAAGAAGGCAAGAAGCGCAAACAATGGAAGCAAGAGAAAGAGAAGAGAAAAAAAAAAGGCATTTATCATCACATTTTGTAAACCAACCCTCAAGGTCAATCCACCATCATCACCGCCATATGTGGGGAAGACGGATATCATCACAAAAAACCACGCTCAACACACTCAATACCTCCCAAACCTCCTCCCGGGCTTCTCCAACTCCACCAACATATCCGCCACCCTATCCCTCGCACAATCCAACCTCACACCAAGTTCCTCATCCTCCTTCCTCGCAGCGCCTTCAAACGCCTCGAAAGCCCTCGAATCCAAAGCCGCCTTCAACGCAGTATGCAACGCCAAATTTTTCCTCGAAGGCGACGGCGGTGGGGACAAAATCACCGAAACTCCTCCAGGAACAGCAGAAGAAGAAAGCCCGTCTCCGCCACAAGAATGTAACGCAGAAGGGAAAATCCTCTTGTAGATGAGCGTTGCGCTCAAGAGCGACCGGATCTCGGCTTCATCAGTGCTTGCGAGGTCATGCTCGTCTTCGCAGTTGATGTCTTCGTCTTGTGCAGAGGTGGTGGTGGCATCGCCGTTTCGGGCAGGGAGGGCTTCTTCGGGTGCACAGAATCCTGCGTTCCAGATCTTCTCAAGGAGTAAAGCGAGATCAGCTGTACGTCCACCTATAGCTTTACCAGCCTCGATAGTTTCGCGCCTTTCCTTCTCGTCTTTCAATTCCTTCTCCTCGTCGTATGAAACAGGGACTGTATCGTTCTCCGAGTCGACTTCGTCGTTGTCTGCGCGGGGTGGGACGACAGTCTTGACAAACAACGATGCCGCGTGCCTCCGGAGCCTCTCTCTAATCAAAATAGCGGCAAGCACACCCAAGGGTGTCCTCTTCTCACAAGCCGCACAACGGCCTTTGGCCTCGTCCTTGTGCCATGTTTGCCACTTCGCAAGCCACTCCGCGGCATCATCGATAGTCATATTATGAAGGACGAGTTTTTCATATGGGCGGAGGACATCTCTGTTACGTGCGCGGTCCCACAAAGATGAGGCTTTCGCGGATGACAAAGGTCGGATAATGAGCGCGAGGGTGGAGAGTTCGGCGGGAGATGCCGAGAAGGTCGAGATATGCCAGGACATGCACCAGTACGTTTGAAGACGTGTCGTCATAGAGGCGTTTGCTATAATGGGCAGCAATAACATGAGTTAAAGACCATATGACGCATGCATGTAACTTACAATCGATAGCGACGAGTTCACCCAAACGGACCCATGCCCTTTGTTCGAGCTGATTGAGCTCAATTCCTCGATCAGTTCGTGCAGCCCTCATCACTCCTTGCAAGAGTCCAGTAACACCTGTAGATACACCCAAAGCAGCCCTCAAGTAATCGGCCTCGTCGGTGGCTCCTCGCTTCTCAGGGACCAACACATCAGTCAAAGCCTTGCGTGTATGCGCAGCGATTTTGATGTTGTCCTGGAGAGCTCCCACAGAGACGGCATTGGGAGTTTGCTCAACCTTGACGAGACTTGGGTCGAAGATTGAAGCGAGTCTAGTGAGGATTGCGGAGGTAATCGTGTTCTGGCGCATAAGTCCCGAAAGCCAAGGAAGAATGACGTAGAAGAGCACGAGGGTGGACACAAGCAAGTGGAACGCTTGAACGATATCGTGTAGTCCGTAACCATACATCATGAACTCAGGAGTAGGGGCAGACGGTTGGGGACTTGGTACCTTTGTGAGGACAGTACCGTGATGCGGGACGTGGGTATGAGGGTATGAAGGACCAGAATGGTATGATTTCGCAATGGGGGAGTTGAAGACGGAGAAGAACGCAAATGCGGCCAAGAGGTATTGAGGGACTGGTTGACCATGTTGCTGCACAGGCATTTGAGAGGGCGCCGATGTTGCTGGTTCGGGGTAGGCAAGTTGTTGATTGGGCTGAAGGGAGGGCACAACAGGAGGAAGTGGGTTCTTGCGAGGACGGCCGCGTTTGCGCTTTTCGGGAACGGCGCCAGGGACAGTCGGGATCGGAGGAGGAGCAGGTTTGGAGACCTTCTCCTTCTTGACGGGCTTCACGACTTTCATCTTCTTACGTGCACGTCCCTCCTCATCTTCGCCATCACTATCCTCACCATCGCCGTCCTCGTCGTCACTACCTCCTCCGAGATTATCGTCCTCAACTTCGTCCTTCTCTTCGCCTCCAAACTTGTCTCTCCATTCACGTTCCCACTCCTTGAGGAGGGCTGGGCCTCCAACCAAACCGGCGATGAGTGACTTCAATCCATCTTGCTCGCGCTTAAGACGGGATTCCCGTTTCTTCAACACGCTGATGGGCGAGTGAGTGACCAGTCGAGAGGTTCAGGAAGCTACATACCGAATATATTCAGTGGCTTTACCCAAGATATTCGCCTTGCTCATTTTCCTCGCAACCTTGACACCATCGACAAACCCTCTCGAGTCAACGACATCCCGGTACCCTTCCGAAGCGCTCTTTGGTTCGAGCACTCGCAGAGCGGGAACAGCCTGTTTCAAACCGGTGATCCTGGCATTGAGGTTTGTACGGTACCTGCGTTCAATCGTAGTATGACTAGTCTTTGCGCGACCAGTTGTAGATGTCGGTTGCGAAGATTGGGAATTTGAAGTTGAGAAAGCTTCCGGACTTTCCGAAGGTGGCGAACCAGAGGCGGAGCTAAAGCTGGGCTCTGGAGAGGGAGGAGGTTTGATAGTCACACGCTTTATGGGTACAGCTATGGCATTGGATCGGGGAAGACGAGGAATGGGTAGCTTGGCTTGACCGCCTGAAGATGCAGGTTAGGAACCTAGCCAAACTATTCAAGGAGGACTGTGACTCACCGGCTGCAGCCATTTGTTGTACCTGGGCACTGACAGGGACAGCCAGGGTCACTCCGGCGACTTGACGCACTCGTTGCGCAAGTTCGAATGCCGGGTCGTTCTCAACATGGCCATTGTCACTGCTACCAGAGCTGACACTGCTGGTGCTAACAGGAGGGCGATGCTCGATGACAGGGGAGAGAGATGCACCGGAAGAGGACGAAGACGAAGTGATACTGAGCCGCCTATTGAAAACCGGAGCAGGCTGAGGTGTCCAGGGATTGACGGGACTGTCAAAGGAGAACATCGATCCTGCGAGGACTTCATCGGCCAGAGCGTTGGAGGTCATGAGGAATTCGTTGTCTGGAACAATAGCGGTTGATTGCTGAGAGAACATTGAGGTATTGAAGTGCAAAGAGGACGGGTCGACTGCAGGATTTGAGTTAAAGTCGAGATCCATTGGGAAGCTGAAGTCAAAGTCCGAGTTCATATCACCGAGCTTGGTATCCTGAGGCCAAGCTGGCATTTGAGGCCATTCCGGAGGGCTATTTGCTTGAGAGGAAGAAGATGAGGAGGATGAATCTGTCGAGTCCGGAGAAGTCGAGATGGATTGTAGGAGGAATTCGAGAGGGTCTGATCTTCCGTCTGTGAAGGACATGTCGTCGAGAGTTAAATCAATCTTGAGTGAGTCTTCTAGGGATGACGACGGTGAGTTCACCGACGAAGACGACGAGGAAGGTGTTGACATGTAAAATGTGTCGCCTTGCTCGTCGTAGTTGAGGAGAAACCAGCAAAGAGGATTGTTTACGACGACTCCCGCAATTCCAGGTCCCGGCTTTAATTTACCTCCCGCAAATCGCACGACTTTACAATCGTCCCATTTCACCCGCGGGAATAACCTGCCTTGTTAGGACCCGCAGGCCGCAGCCACATCGCCACGTGTAGCCACCCGGAATGACCTCGGCCCATCACCACCGGAGCGCTCACGGATCAACTCCTCCCAGACTTGTTTGTGTTCGCGCTTCTGAGTCTCATGTTTGGTGAACTCTTCCTTGATGAAAAGCGTCTCCTTTAACTTCATCCAGCAGGGCTACTACCCAAGCATGTGTAATCATTCCTTATCCTAGGCTGTGATACGATCTACGGTCGTTTTGGGTCACCAAGTCCCCGGTGTCTCGTCTTACGAATTCCCGCTAACCGTTCACTTAATTGTATGGACTGATAGGCTTTATCCACAGGGTTTTTGCACTTGCAGCAATGCACACCTATCGCTTCTTATACAGCGACTCGTCTTTCCTGCAGACTGTTGAACCAATATGGAACACCCTGAACAACTATGCCATCACATCGGAGGACGCTGCTGCTGGTCAGCATCTTCTCAAGGATATACGCTGATGTAACGGAGCTGTGTTTCGCTGGAGTAGCCCTGAATTTTTAATTGAAATATGTTCTCCAGCCAGGACTGCGGGAGGAGACTTTTTCGTAAGTTCCTGGCTTTCTCAGGCGATATCCGGACTTTGTTCATCATTCCGATCTTCGCAAAAGGACGGACGGAATGAGCACTGTGATTAATAGAGAAAGTGTCTGTTGACCAATTAACTCTTCCACCACTTGCCGTTTGAATCATGTCGTCAAATATGGCGCTTTCATGGCGTATGTCTCACGGGCATTTCCATCCTACGCTTATCCTTATAGTCAAAAGGTTATCTGCATATCTCTTTGAAGCCAACTGCAATAGTACTACAAAGCGACCACCCTTTCCGCGCAATTCATAGAGACGCACCTCTACGACGGAACGATCGTCTTGGACGGCGTCACACTCGCCGGTTGTTCAACTTTCGCGATGACGTACAACTCTGGTTTCTTCATAGAGGGTCTCAGCGTTTACGCTAATCACACCAGCGGATTGGATTGGTCTACGTTGTCAGTATTTACAGAGTATCTCCTTGATTTATATATCAACTAAATCATGGCTCGAAGTTTGAATGAGTTGACAAATACGACGGTCAAATTCCCAGCTTGGACCGGAGACAACGGGACTCCCGAAGAAGGTATTAAATCATCTCCTTGGTCCAACAGTCATCATGATTTACGAAACTGTAGATTCAACCGGCTCTGTGAATGTTGCATTGTCAAATGGCTTTGGTCAAGCCCTCAAGGGTAGGTGCATGCGTTGAAACCGTGCAGTGATGCTCACCGCGTTATCATCCAGCGATATTTATCACGTCGCGCTGAACAGGGCCAACGCAATTCAGACGTGGTCAGGCTCATTGAAAGCTTCATTTTGGGTCAAGTGAGATCCACATCCTTCGTTTCGGCTATGAAATCTCACCAAACCTTGAGTACAATGCCCTCGTAGAGTAGACCTTGTGAGTCTTCCTTGGTGTGAATGAATTCTCTCCAAGATGGCTAGGTTCCCCTGTTAATCAACATCTTCCTTGGAGACAAGCAACTGGAATTGACGTCCTCAACGCTGCTATTGATATAACTACCAAATCCGATCCTACGTATGTCTTCGAATCTGTTATGCCGCTCAACATTTCTTGAAGCCCCACAACGGACCCCGCAAGTTTCTTTACTTTACATCAATCTCAGGCGACCTCATCTCCAAATTTACCAGATGCATCCACGTCCGGGTTGAAACCAATCAATATTGGCCTCATCGTCGAACTCTCAGTCTCCAGAATAGTCCTTGTTTGCGTCATTGTGGCCATTCTCTACTTGTGGCTGAGACGTAGACGGAGAGATCCCAAGCCTGGTGCGATACACCACGGAAGGGGTGCCGAACCAACATACGTGGACATCCCCCTGCCATCCTATTTACTTATTCAGGGCGACATCCAGCCGTATCCGTTGTCCAACACTCTCTTGCCGCGACCTTCCGAGAAATCAAGAGCATTCACATCGCTCAATATCAGAGATCAAACAGCCAAATTCGTCTGGATTGCTGTGCTCCCTCACCCTGCTCGGCAAAGCGTGCCGAGTTACGGTCCCAATACAAGCACCACACGAACGACTTCGGTCGCACCCGAATAGCGATAGCGATGGGTTATCGAGTGAGAGAATTCGAATTCGTGGTTGGGACTTGAATGGGCTTAACGTGGATCCTGTTGAGCCTCCGATGATACCGATGTTGGTGCAAAGATTGAAGAGTGTGCTGGCGATGCTGCCGCCTCTGGTAAGGTCCGAACAGGGGGAATATCAGAGTGCGGCTTTGTAAGGCCAAAGGAATTAGTAACGTTAGTAGTAGTTACTCTTGTGTCGATCATGTTGCGATTTTGAGTATCTTCGTCTCTTGGCCCGCATGACTGTGTGTGTTGGCTGAATGCTATTATCACGATCTTGTAAAATCATTCGTGCTTCTCAGTTCAAACTTTCAACTTCCAAAGTTCAAGTCCGGCTTGATGCTCTGACAAGTTGGAAAGAAGGAGGAGAGGGTGAACTTATTCCTAATCTCGTTGCGGGATTCCTCCCATAAATAGAACCCGTGAACCGAAATCCATGAGCGTTCTCATCATCGGAGCGCCCGCCGATCACAAACGCTGGCTCATGACCCGTTGTTGGTTTGTTCGCAGCTTCGTCTCACCACAATCTCACCATACCATTGGCTTGATTTACTCATTTTGGGACGTGGAGTTGTTACAGAAGTGCTCCACTAGCAAGCATTATCGTATCTCTGGTCTAGCCAGCAAGATCTACAAGGCAGTGTCTTTCGATGTTACATTGCACGAAAGAATGACGACTGGGAAAATCTTCAGCACGTTCTCATCAATCAGAAGCGATAAATTCTTTTGAAGAAGCTGCATTGAAGGCCTCACCGTAACTCCTCGGCTCTTTTCGACACAGCAATGAGCACAAGGTGTACGGGAGCTATTGGTAATGAAAAAGCTGCACTCGTCGCACCCACAGTGTTTACTTCCCTTCTTCCGCTGTATCTATGTTCTCTCAACTCTCGTTTCTTATACCATTCTTAGTGCTGGTCTCAACCAATGCTCAAGATTTTACTATACCACCTCAGTGGAGGGTGAGTATCTTTCACGTGTTATCTGCGAACGCAACCGGACTCACACAGTCCAGAAACCGACTTTGAGTACTTTCGTTTCCAGTAGACGGGCTATCGCAAAGTCTGTCATTGACAGTGTACTCCCTCATTTCAACGCAACCAGTGGACTCATCGACAGTGAGCACGGCTGACTTTTTCGTACATTCGTTCTGGAGTCATACCTTTGCAACAGACTTGTTTCATGACCAAACGGCCAATTTTCTGTCCGCTGTGCCGATATACGATTCCATTGCTTCGAATACGACCTATGGAGACGCAGTGTTGAACATTTTGACGGTGATACCTCAGGTGCTGCCACGATTCTATACCTCATTGTATGTGTCGTTATCATCTATGTTCCTTGATGTCTAAGGCCTTTTGTTATTCACAGGGTACGGTCTCATTTCCTTATCTAAACCCTTCGACATATCACTTATATCGGAAAGCATACAGAACATTAACTCGGACCCTATGTGCGTGGCTGTGAACTGGTTCATGAAGTCGTCTTGAAAATGAGACTACGTCAACAGACCTTCGGGACTTGCCGCAATACGTGCATATCGCACATACAAAGATCCGTCTTTCTTACAGATCGCCGAATCGATATGGGACACTGTCAACGCGTACTTTGTCACCCCTGAGGATGCTTCTGCTGGTGAACACCCTCTCAAAGATAAACAAATCGCTTCCACGTGTAATGGAGGTGCGTCTTACCGATTTTTGATATTCTGTTGACCCACGACATTCTACCAGCTACGACTGCAGGAGCTGTCTTCTTCGTAAGTTTCCATCGTCGCGGGTGATGTTCGTTCTCTGTTCTCATCGTATGAACATTATGAAGTCGGCGGATAAGACAAGCACTGGGGTCAATGGGGAAACAGTCTGGTAAGTATCTCCCTCTTTCGTGGTCAGTCATTGGAATCACCTTGCCATGTACAGTGCCTTTATGGCGTACGTTTCACGAACCTATCTATTTCGAGCTTGCGCTCACAGTCAACAGCCTGTCTGCGTATCTCTATGAAGCTACGAACCAAGATCAATATCATAATGCGGCCACCCTTTCGGCGGAATTCATCAAGGCACATCTCTACAACGGAGCCATCATTATAGACAGCATTGCGCTTTCTGATTGTGCTGTGGTCGCAGAGGCGGTCACCTATAATTCTGGCTTCTTCATTGATGGTCTTAGCGTTTATGCCAACTACACCAACAACTCGGATTGGTCAACATTGTGCGTGATCGCCCATCATTTCGTTGCTCGAGTCCTCATATGATGTGTCCCTAAGTTTGGGGGACCTTATAAGTACGACAATCAAATTTCCACAATGGACAGGAGACGATGGGATTATCACAGAAGGTATCATATCATCTCCCCGCGCCTATATTCATCCCGATTCACAATACCGTAGCCTCCACTGACAAGGAGAAGGACGCATTGACAAATAGCTTTGGCCAAGCCTTGAAGGGTAAGTGCACACGTAAATTCCGTACCAGGGTGCTAAAGATCCTGTCTCATAGCAATATTTATTCGCGGACTACATGTCGCGTGGAGCCGCAGTCCGCCTGGTTCTGATGTGGCCAAACTAATTGAAGCATTTGTCCTCGTTCAAGTGAGGGACGTGTCTTCTGTGATGACAATGAAAGCTGACTGTGTTCTCAGTATAACGCCTTGATGGATTGGGCAAGTTATCCTGGAACGAACGAATTCTCTCCGAGATGGTTAGGTCCTGCCTCCAGTGACCATCTACCTTGGGGACAAGCAGCAGCTATCGACGTGCCTCAACGCTGCTACTTTGAAGATGATGCCGGTCCCCGATCCGATGTGCGTTCGCTTTCGGCCTATGATGTTGTGATCTGTTTTCTATTTTCCTGAATTTGGTTTGATAGTCCTACAATAAAGTCCACAGGATCTGTCACCATGCACCAATCTCAGACAGTCTCGGCTTCAACTTCACCAGACAACTTCACGTCTGGGGCGAAGTCTACCAACATTGGCCTCATTGCTGGCCTCTCAGTTGCCGGTGTGGTGTTTGCTTGTATCGTTTTGGTATTTTCTCTTCTATATCCTTGGACATAAACGAAGGGCCAGAATGCAGCGCGCGGTTCCATTTCCATACGCGACAGAAGAGGAGAGAGAGCCTAAATGGGCACCCGGGTCTCCATCTTCCCCTTTACACCGCCAAGGCGACATTCGGCCATTTCTGTTGTCCAACAATATGTCGACGCCGACGTCGGAGAAGTCAAGGGCTGATTCGCGCGCGCCTGGTGGTAGCAGCCCACTGATAGAATCGCACCTCGATCGACCGAATTCCTTCGGCACTGAAACGGTGCCTCGCCAAGGAGCAACGAGTCATGATCCTGATACAGAGACAACACGAGGAACTGTTGGATCAGTTTCACATTTACAAAGCAATACTACCTCGAGGGAGAGGGAGAGGGGTGGTAATCGGAGTGGCCGTGCGGCGGGTCATGTAAGGGGTGGCGCCGAGCCTTGGATGATACCAAGGTTGGTGCGGAAATTGAATAGGGCGTTGGCCATGCTTCCGGCTCCTGCGAGGTCTGAACAGGGGGGTACGGAGCATCCGCCAGAGTATCAGAATATAGCTCCTTCGAGTAGGTAGTCCCAGGTCGACGGAGGCATTGTCATCCATTGTGGTTTGTGTATATTAGTTTAACACTGTCGTATAATCCGGTCAATCGACGTGATGCTAGCGTTTTGCGTGATGAGCACGAAGAAGATTTGACTGGATTTCGGCTGGCTCACAGAGAAGGACGCATTCAGGGTGCTCGTTATCGATGCATCATCATTATTATGTAGCGCCTGCCAGCCTGTGCAATCAGCCGAGTGAGAGCGCACAATCAACTTCCAAACAGTCTCACCTCCAGGTCCGCTCTTGTCGTCTTGTTTGCAGCTCAACTTGCGTCCGAAAATATCTTCAGGCACGGTTACTGACTCACCCACTCGTGACGAAGAAGGCATCTATCTTGTGTTACCCAATACACTGTGACACTTCGGCGGTGTTCCCAATTGACTTCCCGGCGACCGTTGTCGCGGTTGAGCTTGGGACAAGCTTGGGATAATCCTAACACTCGCCACCGTAATGACGTCTTGTCGTTCCCCTGCAGTCGAGATGCGTGCCATCTGTTGTGATCGACTATCGGTATGAAGGGATTTTCTTGGATTTTCGCAACTTGTTGATTCTTTTCACAGCACGTTCATTCGAAGTACGGCAAACGAAGTAAATCCCACATCTGTCCGCTGCCCGGTGACACGTTCTCATCAATCAGAAGTGATAGACTCTCTTCAAAGAGGCTCCCTCGAAAACGGAACCCTCGGCCCTTTCCTATAATGCAGTGAACGCAGCATGAGACGACTATAGACACTGAGAAAGTCGCCCTCGTTACACCCACGGTGTTCGTCTCCTCGCCCTCTCCTCCATTCGTGCAAATGTTCTCCCTACATTTGTCCTCGTTTTTACATCTTTTGTTGCTCACAGCGGTCGCAGCTCAAGATTTTAGTATACCGCCTCAATGGAGGGTAAGTATGATCAGTCATGCAAAGCTTTCGCAAGTTCACGCTTGTACAACATAGAAACCAACTTCGAATATCTCCCTGTCCGCGCGACAGACAATCGCGAAAGCCGTGATCGATAGTGTCCTCCCCAACTTCAACACTTCCAGTGGAGGCATAGATAGTGAGTACAATATTCTAGACGACGCGCACGGTCTACAATAATATGTTTGTTATGCAGGCCTACCTCTAGATCAATCGTCCAGCTTCTTGTCTGCTGTGCTCCTGTATGAATCTATCATCTCAAGTACAACTTATAAGGCTGCGGTATCAAACATATTTACAGTGGTTCCTCAACTGCACCCTCAATTTTTCTCTTCCTTGTGAGTACCTGCGTTCTAAATGATCCGGTTATCGGGCTTACCTTTCTTTCCAGGGTATGGTCCCGTCATTTGTGATTACTCCATTCAGCGCTCGACTCACAGTGAAAATTTCAGGGTATCAATTCAGATCCTCCGTGCGTTCGTTCTTTCCAAATGTTGAGCGTTAAGTACCGACTGAAATGACCTGTTTATAGGAGCTGGGGACTAGCAGCAATGCATGCTTATCGTGCATATGGGGATCCATCTTATTTATCGATTGCCGAATCGACTTGGGACACCTTAAACAGCTATTTTATCGATGCGGGTGATGCTTCTTCTGGTCAGCACCCACTCAAAGACACCCATTTCAATTCCTTGTGTAAAGGAGGTGCGTTTCGTTCGTCTAGGGCTGATGTCGTGTGTTGACGGTTCTCACAGCTACGACTGCGGGGGGAGTTTTCTGGGTGAGTCCCGAACTAGCCTACGCGTTCATTCTAATGATGTGATGTGAATTCCCTGAAGCTGAGGGACAGGACGGATACTCAGGTCAATGGGGAAACTATTTGGTGAGTGTTCTGATTGTTCCCAATCAGATATTGCAGCCAGCTCATTATGTGCAGTGCTTTTATGGCGTACGTTGTGCGCGCTCTAAAATGTTACCCCGTTCACTCACAATCACCAGACTGTCTGCGTATCTATATGAGGCCACGAATCAACAACAATATTACAACGCAGCCACGCTTTCCGCCCAGTTCATCAAGTCGCAGCTCTACAACGGAACTATCATCCTTGACACCGTTAATGTCGCAGATTGCTCACTAAAACCGTTTGTTCTCACCTACAACTCTGGTTTCTTTATCGAAGGTCTCAGTGTCTATGCGAACCATACCGGCAGCTCTGATTGGACTACATTGTGAGTGGTTGATCGTTGTTTGCATTCTCTTTCTCAGCGATTAATCTGTGTTGATCTAATTGAATTTTATTTCAAAGTTTATACGACTTGATCAGCACGACGGTCAAGTTCCCAGGTTGGACCGGGGACAACGGGATTATTATAGAGTGTATTGTATCATCTTCGAAATTTTGTGTTTATCGTTGCTCACAAGGTTGTAGCCTCGACCGGATCTGTGAACGATGCATTGACGGACAGTGTCACTCAAGCTTTCAAAGGTAGGCATGCCTGTCCACTCAGTCAATGGTTTTAACGCCTCATCACATAGGGATATACATTCGCGGACTATTTGTTACGTGGAGTCGCAGCCCTCGCGATTCAGATGTAGCAAAGCTCATTGAATCCTTCATTCTGGTTCAAGTAAGACGGGGGTCCCCTTGTTATCGCCCCTAAATCTCACAATGATCTTAGTACAACGCCCTTCTGGACCTCGCAAGCTTTCCCGGTGTGAGCGAATTCTCCCCCAGGTGGTTAGGTCCTCCCGTTAGTCAACACCTTCCTTGGGGACAAGCCTCTGCAATCGATGTCCTCAATGCTGCGATCGAGATGATGCCTGTCTCCAACACTACGTACGCCTTTGGCGTGAATACAAATTTCCCCTACCTCTGAAATTGATTTTCTAGTCCCCCAACGGGATCATCCGGTAGCGCTCCCATTCTTCCATCTCAGACCACAATATCGCAGAACCCACCAGACAGCGCTTCTTCTGGATCAACGTCAGTAAACGTTGGCCTCGTTGCCGGGCTCTCGGTCTCTGGAGCGGCGCTAGTTTTCGCCGTTTTGGTCGCCCTATATCTATATCGCAGACATAGACGAAGAACTAGGATTCCAAAAGCGGGTTTGAACTCCACGGAGGAAGGCATGGAGCCTGAACATATTGATGAACGCCCTCCGTCTTCACAACCCCTCCCGGGTATCATTCAACCATATATGCTCACCCAATCCCAGTCTACGCGTCCTCGAGAAAAATCGGAAGGCTACTTGTATGGGCACATTGGTGACCCTCCGGTTTCCAGCCCGTCACAGCAGTCCAATTCACACGAACACAAACGACTGGATTCATTCAGTATCGACACTACTCACCCAGGTCAAACACAAGACTCTGTGAACACGAATGGGAGTCACGCTGTTCGGCAAGGGGTATCAACTTCCGGTCCCAACTCAGATGCTACACGAAGGACAGCCCGGACTGTACCACACTCGAATAGTGATGGTGTGTCAAATGGTAGAAGTACTGCTAGCAACTCGAATGACCAGGAAGTAGACCCTGTCGAGCCTTCAATGATACCAATGTTGGTTCAAAGGCTTAATAGGGCGATGGCGATGCTTCCTCCTGTAGCTCCTGGACAAGACGCAGAGAATCCGCCAGAATACCAAAATACACCCCCGTGATGTCGTTCTTAAGACTTGCGGGGAATCATATGGTAAACTTGTATTGTCATTTTTTGGGTATCTCGTTTACAGTGTACTGTATCGTATCTATCGAGAAGTTCTACAGTGCTTTGATCTCGGTGCCAAGGAGAGATCGTGACCATCACACATATGTGTCCGAGTATTGTCGAGAGGATATCCATGTCGCCGAGATGCGTGGCATCAGTGCTGGATATTTCGAGAGTGAGAGATATAAGCTTCGGGAGTGAGGCTATGCTTGAAATGACATCCTTGAGGCTATTGAACCAACGCAAAGAGTGGTGAACATAGATTTGACGACAAAGCTGAATCTCTCACTCACTTTGTCTCGGCCTCCCGAGTCTGAGTTATTACGAGTTCTTCGAGTTGCATCATTATTCCAAAGTACGTTCGAATTGCCTCAGGATGTCCAAAAATCCGTGTGAGAGAGCACGTGCGGATAAGGCGAAGGGAAACCAGGCGAGTGCACCGGATAAGAGAAGTTCGTAATAATCGCAAGTCCTGCCTTTGCAACCTCCTACTCTCGCTTTGAAGAGCAACATAGAGATTCTCCACGGCAGAAAAGGCGTGGTGCGCGGTCATCCAAATCACGAAGCTCTGAATATCATTAAAGCTGGATAATGACACATCCTGAAATAAACAATCAATTCTTGTCGAGAAAAATGAGGGCATAAAAAGGGTTTTTGAACTTACACGATGGATGAAAGACCTTGTGGAAGCATTGATGCTCGTGCAGGTAAGAGCCAGGTTTCGGCGGTCACGAACGTCGTCTGTGAGTTCTGCAACCCGCATATGAAGTTCAGGTGGCATCCGTTGGAAAGGGGGATACCTGGAGACCCCATTGGTCGAGTTCTGCATGATCTCTGAGCGGGAGGATGATGGAGTAAATGCGAGACGTGGCGTCGATTCGAGAGCGAACATCATTCGTAAATATACCTGCGCTACCTCAATGAAGGCGGGACGCAGAGTCCTCCGGGGCTGTGCGTTGGGATCTGGTTCATCCGTTGTTCAACGCTTCTGTGTATACGCTAAGGATCCTTGGTGTTTCAAAAGGGACGAATCAAATATTCTTCCGCGACCAGAAGTGAATCATTATGTACCTACCAAACGGGATACCGATGCATTCGAGGCTGTTGAGTGATGGGCATTCCGCGACCGAGGGTTGACACCATCCACAGCAGACATCAATGGTGTGGCGGTGTTGGAAGGTAGGTGATATTCCTCGCCTACTGTACGTTGGGCGGGATCATTTTGCTTTCAACAGCCACGGCTTTTGGCGGTCTATCGCATTGCATCAGGGACTGACATAATCAACGGATACATGAAAGCATCAAATATTTAAGCACGACAGTCGGCTCTTGTATTACCCAAAAGCATGTATGGGCCCAACCCCCTAATCCCAGAGATTACGGCAACAAATTTCTGAGGCTCTGTAGTTTGTGACAAGTCATATTAGTACAACACTCGCGAAGAATAGCCTTTAAACCCACCATACCTGGCACTACTTGGAGTAAAGAATAAATAAATGGAACAGCGTCATGACGGAATGTCGACCACAATTCCGAGTCTGTCTTGGAGTGGAAGGAAATGCTGGCGAGGGATATCATAGATCTCGGGGGACGCTGGCTTTGGGCCATCCATTACTCGAAAAATGAGGTTCTCCAACATCGGCAACTCTTCCATCATCGAGACGAGAGGGTCCCAACTGATGTGATGAAAGGCGCTTGGGCCTCTGTAAAGACGGATCGAAAATCTCAGTGTGAATGCTCGGACCATTCGTCGCATCTGCCCGATCATGTCTTGGAGCGACATGATGACCCATATGCCATTGTGGATTCCTTCCTCGCCTCCGAATAAATAGAACTCAATGGAAATCATCCGGAGATGTGGCAATGCCAACAATGGGCTACGGCTCCAGCCGTTCAAGAAATCCCAATCTGAGCAATTGGCACCAGATGAGCGCATAATTGTAGGCTGTGCGATGCGTTGGTGCTCACCATAGTTCCAATAATCGCCTTTCTCCAATGTTAAAAAATTAGGTAGTTGGAGGACGGTCTGCGTCAAATTGGGTGACCGCTTGGCAATGTAGTCGATAACCTCAATTTGCCACGCGTACGCGTTCACCACACGCAGGGACCCCAGCTGACCAAGGTCGAGACATTCTAAGAAGGCTATGGTGCCTTCTGCGCAGTTGGTTGGAATTGGCATGATCAAATCGAGTCTTGGAACCCCCACTTTGGTTGATGACATTAAAGTCTGGCCGATAGCTTCGAGAGATTGACCACCAAACGCAATCTGTGTGATATAGCATTCCCCCACACTGAGCACTTCTATGCTACTGAAGATGCGGAGGAAAGATATGAGCGGATGGGTGACCGGCATCCATTCCTCTTCGGTGGCGCTTTGGGTGCGAGACAAGGACTTGAAAGCAAGCCCTTCAATGGAGAGATGATTGAGGCGACAATGTGTCATGGGCTGAACAGGAGAGTCGATAGACAGCATGACTCGGGAGAGGTATACAGCTTTGAGATTTTCGAGACTATCGATGAGTAGAGCGAAGTCTTCGAGGGAGATATCGGCATTACGTGCATGGTAATCGGAGCCTGTGATAGTGAGAGAAAGGACAAAACGGCAGATGCCTGGAGACTGGTCTTGGAAAAGGAGGAAAGCCTCACTGTTACCCTGCGATGAATCCTCCTTCGACCAATCCAGGCAGAGATTTTGAAACAAGTACCGCCGACAGAAGGGGACCCAAGCCCGAGATACAACACTGCAGGACTTCAGGTCGATTGTCCGATGACAAAGATGAATGAGAATGCATTCTATGAGTTCTTGCGGGAGCTCAGGGAGCATCTGTGGCGGTTTGGGGGGTAGATTCGTTATGGACGAGGATGAGGCTTGGAGTGAGACGACTTTTGCCGGAGGCAGGGAGGTTACGGTGCGGTCAGGCAAACAAGCCCAAACATCACGCATCAATACCTCAGATCTCACTGGAGGGATGATCTACTTGCACGTAAATTACAGGTTTTCTACTCAAGTCCACCTTGATCTTTCATTCTGATTGCTGCGAGACTCTAAGCCCAACAGACTGTGCTCTCTTCGGTTTCTCGACTCGGATGCACTTTGCTCCAGAGATTGAGGCTCAGCCTCGGGGATATTGTACGCAGGCGGCTGAATTCAGAATCGGGTCACTAAAAGACTGCTCAAGGCAATCGTACTATGCTCGCACATAGCCTTTGGTTCGTTGGTGCGTTATGTATGATGTGCGTCTTGCTTCGGGTACATGGTCCAAGGTATGATTCCAGTCCTGGCACCGCAGACTCGCATCCTGAACCACCAATTTGCCTCTAGTTTCCTCTGACTCTTGTAGCGGCAGACTACGGCGATGCCCTCCCATCAAGAAATAGGAAATATACGGTGGTGGATATCGGTCTACGTCACTGGAAGTCTTAGAGCCCTCCCGAATTTATAAGGAGCGTGCACCGAGGGTACAAGGCCTCATCTCATCCCACTTCACCTTCTCAGCTTCAACTTGGATAACACAATGAATCCTTCCAACACCCAGCTTCCACCCACCTTCACGGGCACGCCAACTGAGCTCCACGCAGAGATTGCTCAATATCTCCCCACCCACGATATAGCAACCCTATCCTCGCTCAATTGGATCACTCACCTTACTTACACAAGATCACTGTTTGAGGTACGCCACATTGCTTGTTCCTAGAGGCGGAACGAGTCGGCTGACACTCGGACAGAATGTAGAGCCATATCACCTCGAAGGGCTTTTGAGTCTTGCTGCCGGACAACGTACTGCTCAAAGTTCCGCTGCAGGGCAATCTAGTAATCTCAGCCACACCCAGCACCTGAGCATTGATCTGAATTCCCAGCAGTTCAATGGACGTATCAGAGGGCCACACCATGGGACAGCTGTCGGAGGCCGAGCCCGAAAGCTTCCACGACGAGACCAATGGGCGGAGTATACGAACGCACTCCAGACAGTAATCCAGCTCTGCACGAATCTTCAAAGTCTTGTTATCAAGAATATGTTCGCTATCGATAGCTTCTTCGCCCCCCTCGGGCCTTCAACGCGACATTGTTTTTCGGGGCTCCGATCCCTCCAGAATCTCAGACTTACCGTTAGTCCACAAGTTGTATGGGCCGAGTGAGGATCTTTCCCTTCCGGTGCTTTGACAACTGACAGCTGACATCTCTAACCTATACTCAGTTTCCAACAGTTTCTGTTGAATGCGTTGCCGTTGCTCACTGCATTGAAAACCTTGAGTATTGAGACCAAGCCCGGGGAAAGAGCAATGAATGTCATGCAACCCCAAGGCGATCCAAACACTCAGACTCGAGTGGACATCGGCTCATTGTCCATTCCCCTCCCTCCCAGCGTCGAGATCTTGAAGCTTTGCGGCTTGAATCTGGCACCTCTTCCTGTGACAGGACCACCCCTTTCCTTGAACACCTTAGAGTTCCATTCTCAGGCTGAATTGAACCCAATCACAGAATTCCTCCGTAACCCTCGGGTCAAGGCATCTGTTCGATATTTAACTCTGAATGTCTACGGCTATGTCAATCTCGCAAACGTGCTTCCGTCCAACCTCCGAGAAATTCGCATCCACATGCGATGCTCCGACCTGGTGTCCACACTACCCCAAGTTTTGCGCCTGCAGACACTCCGTCGCTTGCTTATTGCAGTCAACGCTGACTACCAGGTGGACTTTGGTCTTCTTAGAGACTATTTCTATAGCTTTGTCACAAGTACTGGAACGAATTTGTCCAACCTCGCGTCCATCGTAATCTGGCGTCACACTCAAATCCGCGTTGAGGCAACCAAGACAGAGGGAAATCGCGTGGATGCCAGGGTTCTACGTGATTTTCTGAGACAGCTAGACATAAAGGTGGCCGCCCTTCCTTCTCATCCGCCGACACCGCAGGAGCTATCGTCGCCCGGAACCTCAACATCTGGCAGCTCCAGGTCTGGAAGCCATCGTCGAGCTGCACTCCTTCCTGTATACAGTCAGGCTGGTAGCTCCTCCTCCTCACATCTTAGGCGCCATTGAAGACTGCACTCCACTTACCTCGGACTGTTTCATTCGTGATCTCTCTTCTGCTGATTTAGCCTTATCTATTTGTCGTTGCTATACTCTTGACTCCCGAATACATCAGTGATATAACCCAAGTGATAATCGATTGATATCTGGAACGGTGGTTTCTGAATTACAGCATTAGCCGAAAGTCTCGACATGTTAGGATCCACTATTGTTGAATGGTTGCCTCAGTCGGTGTAGACGAAACCTTTGAACTAAGTGTCAGCAGTGTTCTCGGTCGTGAATACATAATCGAGTATAATTAACGGAAAATCCTGAGGTATCGATTCACAGACCAGGCGCTGTGGATGATGAGGCCTGAGGCCTGGGCGAAGGAAATGGTATGACAATGCAGAAAGGTATATTGGTCGCGGTCACAATAGATCCGACCCTTTGGAGATCGGTTTTATTACTATTCTCGGGCATCGGATGACTGCAATTGGAGATCACCGAGGTGGCGATGGCAGGTCTGAAAACTCTTAAAACGAAGACCCCGTAAGCGCAAAGTAATACCCCAAAATCACTCAAAAGGCCAGGTCTATCCTTTGCGAGTCGAGTATCTCCCTCAGGGTCATGCTTCCAGATTTACCTCAAGAGCTCATAGAATGCATCCTCAGTTATCTCTCTCATCGCAAAAAGTATATGAGGTCTTGCAGTCTCGTCTGTCGGGCTTGGGTACCCTTCTGTTCCCGATACTTGTTTCGCCATTTCGCCTGAACTGGTCGAAGGAGGACCCGTCGCAGGGTACCAGCAGCGACGCTTTTCTCCTTTTTCAGAGTCAGTCTCCCGCCATCTGTCTCCTTGTTCATTCTCTCACCATCACAGGCTCCGCTTTCTATGCTCCTAGTCCCGATATCTCCCTTGAAGACTTTGCTCTCCTTGTGGATAACATGCGAAATCTTCAAGGCTTATACCTATCCCACGTCGTTGTATCCATCGATTCACCATCCCAAATCACGACCAACTGCCACCTCGATCGTCTCTCCATTAGAGGGCTTTCTCTCAGGTACTCCTCCGGTACTCAAAGTGACAACGATGACGAATGGGCGCCGATCATCCATCCCCTCATTTCTTTCCTCCGAGTCTTCAAAGGCATCGGCCTGCTCAGCTTGGCAGCAGGTCATATGAAGTCAAACTCATTCACTGGACGATCTCTCGAAATCATCGACCAGACTTTGTTAACGTCTGCAAAAGTCGGAATTAAAAGGCTCGAGTTAGCCATGGGATTCTTCTGCAACAATACTCAGGGGACTATAGCCCTCTTGGAGTGTCTAGACTTGACCTGTCTAGAATACCTACGTGTGGTATACGCGCACTCGTGGATAGTGAAGATCATTAACTACATTGCCGAGCACTCGCCCAATTTGACGCACGTCGTCCTCCAAATCCCCAGTTTTCGGCCATTGAAATCAGATACGTCTTATATATCCGGTACGCTTCACACGACATTCACCATCGTCTCTGGGCTGATCTGAACACCGAATTCTTAGCGTATGGGGCTTATAATGATTGGTACGATAGCCCATTGTTCACGTTGCCGCGTCTCAAGACAATTTGTATCGGGTGTTATCTATTCGGATGCGAGAAAGGACGGTCCAATAGCTTGTGGGTCACAATGATACTCACAGATATGCTGTGGGAGATGGAGCGAATGGTCTGCAAATTCTCGCTGGAGCTCGCAGTCCGTCTTTTCAAGGGACCGAGTGCCTTTGATCATCTCGATTGGGAGACTTTGAAGTTGAGGATAGGATCGCTGCCAAAGTTGGAGAATCTCCATATGTCAGTAGTTGATAAACGAAAGCAAGCAGCTCTCGAGGTCTATGATATCCCTCGCCGGCATTTACTCCCGCTTCAAGACAAATTCGGAGTTGTGGTTCACATTCCGTCGTGACGCGACCCAGTCCTTGTGGTTCTTCGATTAGGTAAATGTGCAGGTATGTTGGGTCTCAAGTTCTTCGTGGCGGATAAGACTGACATGGTCTGTCGTGGTCTGGTTACAGGTATAAACGAAAAAAAAAAAATACATGTTGTCTGCAATTCCTCATTGACAATGCCGAGTCTACGGAAGATCGGTGCATTTCCGCTGTCCTACAACGAGACTGATAGTTCCTGTCTGGGAGGTCCGCAATATCTCTCCATCGACTTGACTATCATCGGTAGACGTCTCTGTCGTCTCATCCGTCCCAGAATCTTCCAATGCCTCGATGTCCTCAGGCACAACGAATAATGAATCCCATCTTGTTTCTGCGGCCACAGTAGTTTCCACTGAAGGGCGATGAATGGATCGACGCATATTCAGAATGGCCCTGGTCATCATCATGGCCGATACGCTGTGACATCGCATGCGTAAGGTGCAGTGGGGGGTGAGACCAGAAAGGAATTGTACGCACCTAGATGCGAACGTATTCAGAGCCCCCTTATTGACAGGCTGTGGCACGTAATGTCAGAGTGATCGAGAGTTGTGGAATGGCTTTCACGTACGGAGAGTGTCTGTTATGGCCCATGGGAGGGGATTTTCAGATATATCAATGGCGATGCGCTAGGAAGCAAACATACGTATAATGTTATGATATTTGCGACGTTTGCACATGCCATCGCTCTGGTAAGGGGTGAACAACTAATTTCGATTGGAATTGTTGAAGTCGAAGTACCCAAAATAAATAGCACCTATATCATCATGATACTCTGCGTGAGTCGTGACCAGAGCTTCAGCCAAACGCGGCTCACCATCTCGGAAGATAAGCTCAGTCAATCCTTCTACAGAATTCATCATAAATTGAGACCTGAAGGAAACAGCACGATATGTTTTTGAGATCGTGAGGATGAAGATGAGGAGATCGAAAGCAAATAGAGCCTCCCAAGATCCCGCAGACCCTGAGAATGATAGTGTTATTCACGGTAAAAGTGCCAAGAGATACCAACATACGAATTCCACTATAAATGCACGTTTGAGTGTGTGGAGAGGTTGAAGGAAATTGATCAACTTATGTTGTCCGGTCATGAGAAAAGTTACATCCCATAGCAATGGATGCGACTGAGTGGCTCCCGCTTGCTACGCACTAATCCCCCATGAGCCTCCTCACTTGTGGCCAAGAATTGCGTACTCACGACACTCAAAATAGCGCAGGATACAGCAACAGAGACCAGCAATGCCAAGATCTTCTTACTTCTGTTGTACAACGCGTAGGTCCGTAACAAGGCGATCACTGATCATAGTTGTCAACGTGAGATGTGAATACTAGTATCGTCGAATCAAACATACCATCGACAATGATTCCAGTGCCCAAAAGAGCAAAATCTCTGAAATCGCCATATCTTTCGCAGCTCTACCAACACTGGGATTGATGACGATATCGAACTTGGAGCAACATCAAACACACCTCGACTGTTTTGAATCGTCCGAAATTTCCAGCGCATAATACAACTCCCTCACGTCAAACAATGAGGCCATACAAGTGGGGGGCGATTCAATAAAAAGAACAACTTACGGTCAACAGAGGAAAGTACCGAATGAAGAAGAAGAGCCAAACAGAGAGGGTCTTACGAGCATGCCACACACACTCGACCTCATCTCTGATGGTCAGTATATAATCGTAGTAAAGAACAACTTCATGAATAAATCATAAGTCAGAGTCAAGGAAGGCCTTTGAGGTGAAGTACCGATTCCTGTCAGAAAAAGGCGATTGTGAAGATATCTGTCGAATAAGGCATCGATCATGACTGAATTGCGGTCTCGGATTCGGTTCAAGAGATCCTTACATCTGATTTGGTGCAAAGTCGCCCGAGTCCATAAGCGTACAGGCTGTGAGTGGAAGAGGGCCACAAATGAGTGCCGTTAAAGCTGGGGGAAAGCCGGTACAGGATTGATGTTTGAAGCTTCCTTTATGGCCCCGAGTCCGTGTAATTGACATAGACGCTACTCGAAGCTTACCCTGGGACACCATCTGGTGCATATATCTGGATACCCAAGGCTTCAGGAGAGTTGTCAATCATATGCGGGAGAAGATGCTACGAACTGAGAATCGAGTTGATTGTTGGACATGTTTCGGTTCTCTATTTGTAGAAAAGGGATGCGGAGGCCGTTGGTATGCGTGCTTCATCAACATCGTCGAGGTCTTCTCGGGCTATGCATCAGACACACACAACTGGGATTTGTATTTCGTACCATTCATAAAAGGCATACCCAGGATTTTATAAAGTCACAGGTTTTGATAAGTTAGGAACAACGGCAAAACGGTTGTAAGAGTACGACTTGACAGTCTCCATAATCATGAAACGAAACCTTGTTGTTCAAGGCTTTTCAGCAGAGCTTCTGAGGGGCTTCATGTTGTCGCAAGTTCAAGAATCAGGAACCATTGATGATGAGAAATTCGGGATAATCGACATATACCTGCCCGCGCAGGTGATGACGCATCGAGTGGAATGACATGGCAATGCCGCTGTCGTCGCACTGTAGTGATCGCTCTGTGAATCAGATGGGGCGCGAGGTTCGTCTATTGCCTAAAGAGCTCCTTTGTCCCGGGACTGCGTGAACGTGGTTGAGACCGAACCTTGACGGTTGTAATGACAAAGGTCGAAGGGCGGACATCAGCCGCGACTGTAACTCTATATGCCATCTGTGGCGGAAGTATTGCTGGACATTGACGTATTTGGGGTGGAACCTGAGCTGCTGAAATTTCTGCTTAAACCACAGATACCCCACAGATGAAGACTTGAACACGAGAGTAGATGAGGTAAAGTAAATGGATCATATTGGCAAGTTCATGCTATACGCCAGTGATAACCTAATGCAACGATAATACGGGCTTATCGTAGTCGCCTCCTCTTGCAAGAATGATGATTGACTCACTCAACTCGACACCATCCATACAAACTACACTCGCTGGACTCTTCATCCTCTCTTCAAATCCAGAGAACATATCCCAGAAAAGTGACAACACAACATAAAAGAGATGAGAAGGCCGTGTAAGCACAAGCGTCAGAGAGTAGAGAAAGGTCTAACCACTAGGAGAAATTGTCGGCGTCACGAACTTCAACGATGTTGGTCTGTCCGAGCAGACCTGTCACGAGCACAAGCACGAGAAAATGGGGAGAAGATCAACGTCTCGTGCCTAGTAGGTGACCTGGGGAATGGTTAAACATTCAGAGAGCCAATACAGTCAACCATGGACCAGATTTCGCGCTGCAAGGGCATGTCCATGGAATCGACGTGGTGGAGTAGGGTTGTGGCCCAACGCGCTCGCGTGTTGTTCCGCCTTCCCAGCGCCACGAGAAACCGTGTGAATATGATCTAGCCGTCGATAAAAGGCAAGAGCTGCTGAATTGAAACACGGCGGGATAGATTACTTGTCATACTCTCTAATTTTCACTGCTCACTTATACTGTGAAGTACAGTACTAGACCGACCACAGAGAGTAAGGTGATGCCGAAGCTACCCGCATTTCTGGTGACAAATTCGGATACAACTGCAGATTTTGTTGATATTGATATATCCAGTCATCCGCTGTGTCTTCCAATGAAATTCTTTCGGAAATCCTTTTATAGTATACAATCCCCAAGCCCCTGATAAAATCTGCTGCCACTACAACCTGGAAGGACAAGGAAGGAAACGGAACCAAAGTCCTCGATCGAGGGCCCGGACTCACAAACCCATTAAATGACACAAATTAATCCCCAACTTCACGAATTCACAATGTTGAGTTGAAGTCGCTACATACTATGCTTCCCGATTTACCTCAAGAGCTCATAGAATGCGTCCTTAATTATCTATCTCATCGCAGCAAGTATATGAGGTCCTGCAGTCTTGTTTGTCGCGCTTGGGTACCCTTTTGTACTCGGTACCTATTTCGACATCTTCGCCTGAACTGGTCGAAGGAGGGTTTATCTCAGGGTACCAGTAGTGATGCTTTTCTCCGTTTTCAAGACCAGTCTCCCGCCCTCTGTTCCCTCGTTCGCTCTCTCACCATCACAGGTTCCTCTTGCTATGCGCGTAGTCCCGATATCTCCCTTGGAGAATTTGCTATCCTGGTCGATAATCTCAAAAATCTTCGAGATCTACACCTCTCCCTAGTCATTGTATCCATCAATTCACCATTCCAACCCACAACGAACTGCCACCTCGAGCGTCTCTCCGTTAGATGGCTTCGCCTCAAGTACTCCTCCGGTACTCAAAGTGACAACGACGACGAATGGGTGCCGATCACCCATCCCCTTACTTCTTTCCTCCGAATCTTCAGCGGCATTGACCTGCTCACCGTGGGGAAAGGTTATACCAAACCAAACTTATTAACTGGTCGATCTCTCGAAATCATCGACCAGACTTTGTTATCGTCTGAAAAAGGAGGAATCACAAGGCTCGAGTTAGACATGGGATTCCTCTGCGACAATACTGAGGGGACGATAGCCCTCTTGGAATGTCTAGACTTGAGCCGTCTAGAATACGTATGTGCGCTACAAGCGCACACATGGATACAAGCGAAGGCCATGAACTATGTCGCCGAGCACTCGCTCAATTTGACACATGTCGTCATCCAAATCCCCAGTTTTGCACCATTGGATGAAGAAACGTCTTGGATATCCAGTAAGCTTCACATGGCAATCACCATCATCCCTAGGCTGATCAGAACACCGAATTCTTAGCGTATGGGGCTTGTAATGATTGGTACGATAGCCCAGTGTTCACGTTGCCGCGTCTCAAGACGATTTGTATCGGGTTTCATTTATGGGGATGCGAGAACGGACGACCCAATAGTTTGTGGGTCACAATGCTAGTCATAGATATGCTGTGGGAGATGGAGCGAATGGTCTGCAAATTCAGCTTGGAGTTTGCAGTTCGTCTTTCCAAGGGCCCGAGTGCCTTTGATCATCTTAATTGGAAGATCTTCAAGACAAGAATAGGATCGCTGCCAAAGTTGGAGAATATCCATTTCTCGGTAGTGGACAGACGAAAGCCAGCAGCCTCCGAGGTCTATGATATCCCTCGCCGGCATTTACTCCCGCTTCAAGACAAGCTTGGAGTCGTGGTTCACATCCCGACATGACGCGACCCATTCCTTGTCCTTCTTCGATTGGGTAACTGTGGAGGTACGTTGGGTACCAAATTCTTCACAGCGGATAAGACTTACGTGATCTATCGTTGTCTATGGGATTCAGGAAGGACGTCTCAATGATTCTCAAGTATGTCGACGCGTTGGCCATATCCAATGCTCTTGAGGACGGAAACGTCATGTTTCATACTTCATATTTATTGTCTTGATTGTAACCTCATAAAATAATCTCTTTATGCGATACAAGGGATCGCTCAAAGAGTAGATGGCCACAAAGAGTAATGACAATGCTGAACAACGTCCATTAATGAAGACTTGTAAACGAAGTATGAGGAGTGAAGAGAATGCTTCATATTGCGAGCTCGGACTATATGATCAACTAATTAATGGTAGTCCAGATTTTGCCTAGTCATGTCCTCTTGGAAGAACGATCCTTGAATCGCTCAAGTCTACCACATCCATGCAAACCACACCCAATGTGTTATTCGTCCCTTCTGTCCCATCAAATTGAGAGAACATACCCCAGAAAAGTTCCAGAGCAGCATAAAAGAGATGAGAAGGGCGTGTAAGGACAAGCTGGTCCGTATTGCACACAAGCCGCTTATGCAGAGGCCAATTTCCGTGTAGGGGAACCAAGACTTGAACGGATCGCAACCCTATGAAAGAGCCGGTTTGTTTCAGGATCGCTGGACGATGGAGAGCTTGGAGAACCTGTCTCAAGGTGACGACGTCACCTTCTCGACGTTCGAAGATAATCTCTTGGATGCTTCCGGCGTGACTGTAGTTCTCTAGAATATGCACCATATCGTCGACGTCCAAAGCAGGGCCGATCCGGAGAGTACGAAGCATTTGATATCGACCCCGGCAAGCTTCTATGACCAACGTCTTGCAGCCTGGCGCGTCGAATGTGAGTTTTTGCAGTGTGCGACCAATCCCCGATTCGAGCAGTTGCTTAACCGATAGAACATCGAGAGGTAGCGACACTGTAGATAGGAATTCAAGCGATTCCAGAGAGCACCCCGCCACGATCTGGGGCCATTGCACGGGGGACGAAACCAGATTAACGAAGTCAATCAGCGATAAGTGCTTTAAATTGGGGAGAACGAGAATTGTTGACACGAGATCGATTCCCGGATAGGTACACCTAGGAATCTTGATCACGAGAGTGTGAAGACTTTGAAGAGACGGCAAAGCTCCAAGAGTATCAGCAACTAATCTGTGAAACCATATCATGAAAACTAGAATGCATGCCATATTCTCGAAATCACTGACGTACTTTTGTCCGCGAAGGGGATAAGGTGGAAAGTAGATTATCAAGCGACCAAGTTCTTTCAATTTCTCGAAGAATGCGCGAATCTTAGTATGAGCGGCAAACACCCCCAGCGACTTGAGGTTAAGCAAACGAAGCTCGATAAGGCTCGTGCACTGTTCGCACATGGTAAACAGTAAGTCCAGAGACCCGATGTCGAAACGGACATGTCGAGAGTGAAGATCAATCTGTACACAAAGCACCAGGTCAAGGTTGGCCGATTTCTGGGTGGCGTATTTGTTCGTCCTGGTATTGAATGACGAAGCTGCCACCTAGGCAAATGAATCAGATGCATACTCCTCGAAGGGATCATGTAATATAAATACCTTTCGTCTATCGTTGTGGGCTTTCCGAGACGAGCTCTCCAGATCGGGTTCAACATCCACTTCGACTTGTATCATCCATTCCGAGAGCCGGTAAGCTGATATATGCGCGAGTTTTGCTTGTTCTGATCGATTCATGTAGATTTTTGGGAAGAGATGGTGTCGAGGTCGATGAAGATACTCATTACTCTACGTCGCCACATTTATAGTGGAGAGGTCTGCCGAGCGATCAAGGATCAGCCACTCCAGTATTGAGAAACCCGCATCAGAGAGTCGATGTCGAAGTACTGGGAGAGGCTGTTGATGTTACGGGCTTAAACCAACGAGATCTAGTTGTCGGTTGGTTTCGATGGTGGAGAGTCCTGGACAGACTCCGCACGAGCATAAGTGTTAGAAAACGACAGGGAAGTCACTGCCTCGGGTCCATCAGATCTGACCTGGCGAATGGTCGAAACATACGGAGAGCCAACGCAGTCGAATCGTGGTGCAAAATTTGGGCTGCAAGGTGGAGGTTTTGGAGTGGGGCTGTCGCGAGTCGCGACTCACGAATTGTTCCGCCTTCCCAGCGCTCCGAGAATACCGTGGGGATATGACCTAGCCGTCTCACTCAACACAGCCTCACGGTCGTCTGATCATCGTGAAGGCAGAATTCACGGGCACGGCCATCGAGTTGTGTGGCACTTGAGTATGCTCGTGTCCCATTTACAGAGTATCAACCATGAGAATTACTCCGCCTCCGCTCAACCCCAGCCCCTCAAAGCTAAAATCCCACATATGATAGTGACGAGTGACCACCACAAAAATTGACGAGAACAATTACATGACACGTAATCGAAGATAATCTCGAGAACCGCAAAGGTGAAGGCATGGAGATATCCTAGCCTCCGCGCTGCCCCTCAACAAAATCAAGGGTTCCGACTAGGGTAGAGCGAGACCTACTATCCATGTCGAACTGTTCTTCGTTCCATGGGGCCTCTAGTATATCGCCACCGGGACCTGAGTCATCTGACGCATGCTGGTCGATATCTGCAGGAGGGACAAAGAATGAATCCCATGTCGGCTCAGAGCTCCTGAGACTTGTTTCCTCTCCAGTGCGATAGAATGATCGCCGCATATTCAGTAAGGCTCTTGACATCATACCAACTGAAATACTGCAAGGATAACACTTCGTGAGAAGGGAGAAAAAGTTGTATTGCAAGGCCACTTGCCTGGACGCAAAAGTGTTCAAGGCCCCTTTGTTGACTGGCTGCAATGTTATCAGACGATCGAGTCAACATGCTCGAATCAAGCCTGCCTTACTGAGAATGCCTATATTCCGCCAAGGAGACTGTTAGCAACTCACGAATGCGTATAGATCAATGGAAAGCTCACATAGTATGTTATGATATTTGCGACATTAGCACATGTCATCACTCTTGGGCAGGGAATCAGCCACTGCAGAAACTGAGAGTACGGGGGATATACCCAAAGTAGATGGCACCTGTTTCGCTACATGAGCTTTGTCTTGATAACAAGATGCAATGTCAGGACTCACCATCACGGAACACTAGTTCCGTCAGCCCGTCGAGAGACATGAATGACCGTGATGTAAAGCGGGCGATTCGGTACGTCCGACTGACAGTGAGAACGAATATGAGAAGATCAAAAACAAAGATCGCTTCGAAAGCCGCGGCAGAATCTATCTCGTAGTCTTGGTATTAGGGAAGATGATTCGAGAATATTCACATACGGACAGCCCTACCGAACCGATGATTAGTACAATCGACAGTAGCGTCGACGGAGTAACTTACGCCTTCTGGTCATGCGAAAAGTTGCAACCCATAGATATCGAAGCAACAGAGTGGTTCCCTTTGGAAACCCACTGGGTGTAGAATCTACAATGTCAACAATTGAGGCTCGGGACTGGATTGAGAGCTCACGATAGCAAAGACCGCGCATGCAATAGCAGCTGCGATCATCAAGCAGAGAATTTTCTTGCTTTTATCATACAATGCGTAAGTACGCAATAAAGCGATTACTGTCACCATATTGCCCCATTGCATCGCTATGAGTAACGCACTCCAAAGACAACGTTTCAACGTACTAGCGACAATAATGCCCGTCAAAATTATAACGAAGTCCCTGAAGGTACCGTATTTATCGCAACTCTGGGGGTAGTACAATTAATAGACGGCGGTATTCACACGTCGATATGCGTACCTCGATCGTCTCAAACGGTATGAAATTCGCGGCACAAAGCGCAATCCCCTGGATGCATGGCACTCAGGTGAGACCTTCTGGTAAAGACCGTCTACTTACGGCAAGAAGAGGGAAGTATCGATTGACAAGGAACAACCAAACGGAGATGGTCTTCCGCACACACCACACGCACTCAACCTCATCCCCAAGTGTCAAGAGAAAATCATAGTAGAGGATCGCTGCGAGGAGTCAGTTAGCGATGGTGATAAACTATATGATCAACGATGGCGTACCAACTCCCATCAAGAAAAGGCGATTATGGAGATGCCTGAAACAGAACCGAGTAAGCGGCGAACGGTGATGCAATGAGGGGAGAAATAGCCATACACTTGATCTGGCGCAAAATCGTCTGAGTCCATGGTGTTCCGCGTTGCAAGATTACGGGTGAAATAGAACGGAGCACGACTGGGGCTGGAGGCTGAATGAAATTGAGATTTTGAGTGTTTTTAAAGCCGAGTCTATTCACACGGCAGCACGGTACAAGGGCCCATACGCAGGCACCCGGAGCGAACGGTCTGCATATCAGCCAAATTTGAGTTTCTTGCGAGTTGGGATAAAGGGGCCGGAAGGAATCATAGATCAGAGGAAGGACGGTGTCCTTAAGAGTTGAACCTGTTTCAAGTTAAATCTGAAGAGCATAGAATTCAATCGTTTGACAGGGGAGGAGTTGGGAAACCTCCGTTGTAAAAGGGTTCTTCAACATATCATGCTCCGCGCCGTCAAGCTGAGGATTTCTCGGCACATCTCAGAAGGAGATTTCAGGGAATGTGATGCCATCTCGCTTCTGAGGAGACGGATGATAGATGACTACCCACATACGACCTACTACACACGGAAACAATACGGGATCCTAGGATGCTTTGGTGCGTTTGTTTGTAGCACCCACGCATGACACGGAAATGGGTAACCATCTTCGCTGCGAGGATGATGGAATACCATAGGAGCATTGACAGCTTTGTGATACGGAGCGTGTTCTGGGAGCCGTTTATATGGAATAACTCAGTATCTCTCAGACACCGAAGACGACATGGCGTACCTGATACTGGCCTGTGAGCGCAATCGTGATCTACCTTTTCACACTCATGTGTGAGAGAATCAAGCATCCCCTGAGAATCGTGGGAAGATGCCCAACAATGTCCAATAGGAGACGTGTCAATACCAGACAGAGAAGATGATTATCCGCAACTTCGCAATGCAAAGGCACAACAACAAAAACAAAGAGGTGGGTCTGATCAGACTCATAGGCGCTTTGGGTAATGGTGTTAGTTGGACCATTTTGAATCAAAACGGAGGGTAGAGGCAAGATTCAGTCACGTCACCATGTCTGAAGTTGCCGTTGACTTCGGTGAGAAATAGCTATGCAGTCGCCAACTAATACCGTGCCCCAGCGGCCAGCGCTGATTTTGCATTTGAAACCACACGGAGGTGAATTGCAGCGATCGTGGATCGTGGACTCATACAGGATAATCGACAGCCAAGAGGAGGATTGAGCCAGAGGCAATTCGCGTGTATGAAAGAGCAACCCCGAGATTCTCGTGGGAATATCACCACCGCTCACCCGGGAATTTCCGCTGACAGCGAAAGTTGGATGTTAATGTTGGCCAGCCCCGGGTCACTCATGCAATGGTGCTCTCCTACTCTCAGTACTCGATCAAGTAAAAATTTACACACCAGATGGTGATGGCTTATGGGGGACAGAAGAGTGGATCTCGCTTTCGAAGTTCAACTTGTCAATTTCTCCCCAAGAGGGCCAAGACGATAGATCGACTGGCGTACATTCGAATTCAGCAAGGTTCCGAATGCCTCAAATGTATTCAATGCCCTACCGAACGTCAGAAGGTAATCGCAGTACACGCATATGTCCTCTCGAAGGATTAGATAACATCAGGTTAGCAGGGTTCTCAGACATTGAGAGCAGCCGATGCCAGTCAATAAAAGATGGTCATCGAGATTTCTGAAGGCATTGGGTCGAGTGGAATGGCACTATCGTGGCACTCAAAAACGAGGTGAGGAAACTCATTCACTTAATCCCGCGAAAAGGCTTGATCTCGGTCCGATATGGCTTCGAGAGCAGTGCACAAAGAGCAAATGGAAGGACTCGTTTAGGTTTAGGAACCCTACGGCAGGACCTCCCGTAAAACTCTCCCTTGGGACGGCCTTTTGAAACTTAAAACTCGTTGTGGGGGGAAGTTCCGGACTTTCGTGCACAGCGTTTTGTTCTGAGGCCCGTCATTGACGTTCAAGACTGTTCAGGTCTGTCAAAAGGGATAGGTATGTGAGATATTCTCTGGGAGAAGATTTCACTTTGAGACGGAACTATCAACAGGAGGCATCAACATTTAGTTCTCAAACATCCTCAAAGGACCTCAGCGGTATCTAGGAGGCTATCCTGACCATCTCCGACCCCCCTCCTTCGGGCTGAGGCGTCAACGACATTTCAGGAAATTCACGCTGTGATGGCATCTTGCTTCCGAAGAAAGGGGTGATAGATGACTTCCACGACTCGACTTACTTCTCCCGGAGTTCGTCCGGTACCCAAGTATAATTTATCGTGGTCATCACCAGCAGATCCTGCGCAAGGCGCGGAGCAGGGCGGTGGAAAAATGGTCTAAATGGGTGGAATACGCTCTGATCTATCATTATGCGGGCTGATTCGATGGCTCACATTCGACCCCGCAAGCAATACCTGACGCTGAACTATGTAAAAGGAGAACCCGAGATACTCCACGAGACTTGCTGCGACGGCAATCAGCGCAGATGATCGAAGTTTACTCGGACGACTCCGATGAACGTTGAACCATAAAACCGGTGTCATTCATGCGAATTCATATAACAGAAACGTGTCTACGCTCGTTATTGTCGTGACAGTACATGTCTAAACCTACTCGTGAAGTCAGGATGAAAGAGAATAGTGTCCAAAGGAGATGTGAGACGCGGGCTGACGTGGTATTTGGGAAAAGTGCGTACCACCAATGATATAACTATACAGCGAATCTTCCAGTTGTCCAGCGAAAATCTACTTCACGCATCAAATTTGCACAAACCATAGCGTCATCATAGAACCTACCACGACCCTGATCAATTCGCCCTTCGATGTGCCACTGACACACAATGTCCTTGATCCGGCGTTCCCTCACGAAGGCTACCGGCAGCTCACCAATCTCCGATTCAGAGGTCTTGTACGAAGATTCAGCGGTCCTCAAGAGGCTAGAGAATGCATCGGTGGTTGCCACGACCTGAGGCATCAAAGCTCTCCGTCGCAGATTCAGCAAGGACCTTGATGTCGTCGTCGCGGAAATCCTGGTAAAGAGCAATGAGTGTGCAATCCATTGCGCAATCAACATTCAAAAACTAAAGGTGGTACACACCCGCACGCAAGCGTATACAAAGGTTCGTTACCCACAGACTGTGAAGACGCTCATTTTCTTTCATTCGGTTGGTTGGATGACCACACTTACCAGGAATGTCTACATTAAGCATCGGAGTTAGATGTCATACGCTGAAGGAGATAAATCCTACTCACAAAGAGAGCAACGACATTGATCACAATTGCAATGAACATTGCTCTGAGGGGGCCGTCAGGTATCGTTAGAAATGGGCCTCGCAAGGTGGCGTACCCAAAAGATACAGTGCCTGAATATGAGGATTAGCACGCCGTTCAACCGAAGCACAGATAAGTGCAGTAATCGTACCGTCTCGAGAGATATCTTCAATCAAGCCACCGCCCGAGAAATGAATCTTCTGTTGAAGAATGAAGTTGAAGAAGTGACACTTCCGCCGTAGAGTGAGGACAAAGACAAGGGAATCGAAGACAAGTAGCGACCCCCATCCCCCGACCAGATCTTGGTTAAATGATGATCATGAGAGTCATCTTCCCCTTCGTATATGTTATGGTACTGACATGTTCCCCTGGAGGTGGATCAGTGAGGGATGCATCATTTGTGTCTTTGAGATTGCTTACAAGGTATGACTATTCGCAAATTTGCAACCAAAACTGATAGATGCATCAGGGGGTTGACTTGTTGTTACCCACTGTACAATGTCGAGTTTTACACGGGATTTTGATCGACTAAGCAAGACTTACAAAAGCAAAAGTAAAGCATGGAACCCCAACCGTGACCAACAACGCCAGGACCTTCCAACTCTTCAGCCACAATGCGTGAGTCCGTAAGGAGGAAATGACTGCTCATCGAGGTCAATTGAAGGCATACATCGTTTTAGTATGTTTATAATACGCACCCGCGGCAAATAATAGTATCGTGAGATGTGCGATCCCGTAGAATACACCATACTGTCGACAACTCTGCGGGGAGGTTAATATATGCGCCTTGGTTGTACGTCAATCAAGAAACTCACGTCCAGTGTCGCGAATGTTGTAAAATTTGCGCAACATACAACGATTAACTGAATAAAAATGACTTATGAAAGAGAAGCAAAGATGCCCAGCGAAATTCACTGACAGAAGCGAGTGAAAAGTATCGATGGAGAAGGAAAATCACGACTCCACGGCTCATTGGGACCATCCATACAGATTCGATCTCGGTTCCCAGAGTCAGGATATAGTCATAAATCAAAATCACTAGAGCCCGTTCTTTCAGAACCAGAGGGAAAATCCGAAATAAAACTTTGTTGAACACCTACCAACGCCGATCAGGAAACAATAATTGGAATAAAACCTGGAAAATAGTCAGAGAGGCCGGTAGTCGCTAGAAATTGAACCCGTACATTTCATCAGGTCTGATAATTCCAATAGTCGTGTATTCTTTGGCATGAGGCGACCCAGGTTCAGTAAACTCCAAGGGTAGAGTGCGCATTGCAGGAGACATGTAACACAGTCAAGGCACTGCCAATGAAGGTTCTTGTGGACCCTTCAAACTTATAGTGCGGCAGGGTAGGGTCCCGCGAGCTTTGTGACCACAAAGACATAAGCCGACATTCTAAGACTATGAAAAGAGTCGTGACATACCGGTTCGGTGAGAGCAAAGGATGGAGTGCATCCGTAAACCATGATATGAGAGCTGCCCTCGTTGGTCAAGCCATCGCACCTGCGGACGACAAAGAGCACATGAAGACACGTTAGTGATGTGGTGCATCAATGGAACTACAAAGACGAGAGATACCGGATCAGGTGGTAGCAACACGATGGAGCGTTCGAACGAATGGGATAGCTATCCCAACTTGGTAGCCACGGTATTCAAGATTGGCAAGAAAAAAAAGAGAAGTTATGATTCGAACGACGACTCGAGACAAAGAGGCAAAGAGGCAAAGGGGACGACAAACCAATTCAGATAAAGGATGATATGGTTACAAAGGATGGCCAATGAGCGTAGGTTCGCACTGGCACCTTCTGAGAGGCGCAACAAAGGGATCTAGATTGCTTGTGATACCGTGGGAAAGAACTTGGCCAACTTCCCCGAGAAGATCGGCGCTCGTGAGTAATCTCTTTCCTGGCAACAAAATCACTTATGCTGATCTCCTGGACGGCCATTGTGCATTCGTACTTAGTTTTTGCTCCGCTTTTTGGCCACGGCAAGTTAAGCCAGCCACGTTTGTAGCGGTATTCTGCTCGTTGTGGGGGCCGTTTTATATCATGGTGCGTCGTCACATCTTCAATCTCTCATCCTGCCCATCCTCACTGGGTCTACATTTCACGTCTTCGAATCTATTGATCGACGCCCCTCGCACTCGACATCCATTCTTATGCAACAACGGATTATCCTCCCAGTTATGACTTCCAAACCTCGGCCTCCCCGTGCTCCCAACATTGCTCCTACCGCCGCTCCTTCCTGTTGCCAAATCAATCCTCAGCTTAAGACGCCAACATTTTGAGTTCGTCACATTCAGCAATAACTACGGCCGGGATCCTCATTCAACAACGAGCAGCATTCCCTCCGTAGCTGTTGAAAATCCATTGTGTCGAGAATCGGAACCCTTTTGGAGCCGTATCGGCGAGTCGCTCTGCGATCATGGTCTTCATCAGCATCAGCATCCTTCCTTTATTCAAGCGTCGCGCTATCTGCTCTTCCAAACATGGTGTCGAAGTTCCGGTGTATCTCAGGCTATCGGGTGGCGCTTTGCAGGAGAATGGAGCCTTACGTCCTCATATTTGGTGCAGGCCCTCATAGCCCCTACGGCATCTGTTGAATGCTATGGTTCGTCCTTGACGTTGTCGAATGAATATCTGAATTCAAATAGTCCTCATCCTTGATCACCTCGATTTGTCCCGAATGAGGGTGACCCTACGAGGTTGTATGATCAGACACGCATCAATCTGTGCCGTTCCTGGTGGTCTTGGACAGAGTGGGAATTGCCATAGTCCCTGAAAACGTTCACCATACTCCCAATTCTTCCCCTATCTGGGTGCAATCCTTGGGAACCCTAAGTTACCCTCCCCAGAACACGTGTCTCTAACAACCTGCCCAGTGCCCATTTATCCCTTTCCATGAGGCATGGCTATCCAAGCGTCTTTTGACTTCTCGTACTGCCTTAGAACAGCCTCGTTTCTTCTCCGTTTTCATCGTCTAATACCCACCCAAATCGAGCCACCGTGCCGTACATCTCTGCTATCAATCGTTTTACTTCGTATCTCGGCCTTGCGCAAGTACCGCTTCTGCTTGAATTCACGTCGAGAATTTGCTGTGACGATCCCATCCCCTTAAGCAGATACAATCCTCATGTAGAACTTTCCCAGGCTCTCAGTCGCCTGAACACCAAGGATAGGGTTTATAGGGATTGAATTGGAACTGCCTGTGGACTGCTTCCAGTCCCCAGTCAGTTGTCAGGAGGCTATGGGTGGTTCAGAGTATCGCCGGAGTGTTGACAGCGCTTCTCGTTGTTCAAAAGAGCGACCTCTCGAGAGGGAACCCCTCAGCGACATTTGGCCCACCCGATTGTATGTACCAAGCAGGTTTCGCTGTCACGGACTTCACTGATGCGATATAATAGGGATACATTCAAACCAGCCGCACGAGGACCTTTCAATGGACCCTTCGCAGGACATTTCGCAAGACATCTCGCAGGAATCCCCGCAGGAGAATACGTCGTTGCCACTCGCTGTGGCCATAGAACCTTACGCAGGTCCATTACCCCTTCCCCTTCCATCGCCTCCCCCATCGTCCCCGCCATCTCCCATTGCATCTTCCTCGAATACCGACCCATCGTCATCCCTCGCCCCTCCACAATCCAACGCTGTCACGCACTTCATCCCGAATCTGCCCTATTATGCTCCAGCCCCTGCCGGTCAGTTCATTCAACCCGGATGGAGTCCTGAAACGGGACTCCCGAGGGAAGTTTGGCTGAATATCTTTTACATTCTACGTCAAAGACGCAGTGCCATCACTCTTCTGGCTTGTGCGTTGACATGCAGATACCTTCGTGGGCCTGCTCAAGTCATGATCAATACCTTATATATGCGTTGGATCAGATCGTGGATGTACGAAGATGTTGACCAGCTTGTTGAAGATGTTCGCAATGCACCGAGAGATGCAAAGCTCATTACAAGTATCTTTTTTATTCCAGATCGCACGTCAGCCAAATCTGCTGTTGCCCTCTCTGTGGTTCCTCTGCGACTTGCAGGTCAGCGCGTACTCACCAATATGCATTACCTCAGTCTCGGGTCTGCCTCCCCTACACTTGACCCCTGCTTTCATCCTCGATCCTGTTCCCTCTATGGTCGTGCATTCCCTGATGTCACTGAGCTTCTAATCACGAATTTTCAGTTCGATTCATTTATGGATTTTGCGTTCCTTGTTACATCCTTTCCTGCCCTGACGTCTCTTCTGCTCGAGGGTGTATCTTGCAGAAATCAAGTACTTCCCCCGAGTGTGGCAAGAGGGCCCAAGAAACGCAATCTGCAATTGACGAAACTTCAAGTGCAGCAATCTATGTCGAATGAGAGGTGGTTTTCCCCAATATTTCTATGGTGGTTTCTTCGGAGGTGTAGTCGATTCCCCAAGGAGATTGACTTCTGTGAATCATCATTTGATCATTCATGGGGTCGCGAAGTGCTACGAAATTGTCACGGAAACCTTGAAGAGTTAAAAATATTGATTACGCTTGATTCGGAAGTCAGGAAATCACAAGGTGAACATACGAGGAAATCATGGCTGGGTGAGTGGTTTCCTTCGTCAATTGTCCGGTGAACTCCATAGCACCCACTAGATGCATTCAAGCCCGGATCTCCCATCGCGCAGACGGTGCAGCTGTATTTTTTGACAGAGCGCGACATTCCCATGATGAAAACATTCCTTTCACGTCACATGGGACCTACTCAAAAATTGAAACTGCAGAACATTGGGCCAACTACCGATAACTTCTATTCGTTCTCTTGGAAGACACTGGATATCCTATTATTCAGCTGGTATATGTTACACGGCAGCGGAAATATTCAAACCCTCGACCTTGGTCTTCGGGTACCTCGGAAATTATGGGACAAGCAACAGGTAGTAAAGGAGGAGGCTACCAAAGACAAAGAAAATCCGTGGCTTCACTCCTTGTTTCCACTCAACATGGCGGTTGGCAAGGGAATGTGGTTAGGAGATTGCGACGAATGTGAGTATCGATTTGTGCTGGACCTTCAAATCACACGTTGATATGCCCATAATTTGCATGCATTAATGCAGCTTGATACAACTGAAATCATGTCTTCACGCTATAATGCATGCGAAGACTCTCTGATATGTCATTTGTTGTGTGGTTCAACGTTTTATGATCGGGCAATTGTTGTATCATGTTGTCATCGTTGATTCGGAGGACAGTATGGTTTATTTTTCGTGCGTCTTTCAAAAATGGTCCGGGAATTTCGTCGGTATCAAGCTTTGAAAATTGCCAACCCTTGTTACGAATGTTAAATCACACTGAGATATCACGACTGCATATGGGAAGTACGAATGCGGTTTCACTATTGCTCCCGACGTACAACAGAGTACACGAATGGATATCATAGGGACGTCGACATCGAGATACGATGTTCCCAAAGGAGAAATAAGAGAGTTTCACCCTCACTCACCAGTATCTCTCCAAGCCTCAGCTACCGGGATGCTACCGTGATTATCGGACCCTGTTACAACAGCAGATGATGTGAGTACATTGCATTTATCGCATTCGTCATTGACTCGCCTTCCTTCAGATGGCGATCAATTAGGCATTATATTTTTCAGTGGTGAATTCTTGCAGAGGGTAACCCTCAGCCTGGGGAAGACTCCTGGACAACAGGATTCCAGATTCCTCCAGAGAATAGTTACCATTCCAATGTAAATTGAGTAGAAACCTCAACCTCATAGTCGCAGATACCCTGAGGTCGTCATTGCAAAAATACAACGTGCCGAGTTGGAACCGTTGGGTGTACCTGGCCGCTCAGGCTGCACGCGAAGGTATTCAAGGCAGTTTTCGTGGTACCCTATGATAATAAACTGTCATTTCCTACTCGAACCGGATGGTAAATCATCATGTACGTACTGAGAATGTCTAAACGTCAAAGATCAGATCAGAAGAAACGAAGACAGGGGACGCTAGCAAGTACGGCGATGTCATTGACAATCCTTGCAAACGCCATCGCTCTGATAGAATGGGATACATATCTCACTGTGAACACAGAATACAAGATAGGTACCCGAGTTACAGAACCCCTATGCTCGTGTCAACCTATCGGGATTTAATTGGTGGGCATTTACTTCAACTCACCATCACAGAAAATGGCTACTGGTGGGCGATTACCACAGGTCACAGACCTGAGCACGAGACAGGACCTTGCAGTTCGGCGAGGAAAAAAATGAAGCCGTCGAAGACCAGGAGAGCTTTCCAAACCCCTGCTATATCTGGAATAAATGGTAAGGACGCATTGCACCCTTGGCTGAGGTTGTATGCGGAACACTCATGTACGACCCTGGAGAGGAACATTGAGTTACATATCACTGGAAAATATAGAGGCCTACGCTGCATGGTTTGGTGTCAAACTACAGTCATAAGCGACGGATGTATTTGCAGACGGACCGAAAGTCGCCCACTTGGCAACATTAAATCCACCGTTTCAGGCTTACGGTTGACCGTTGAGCCCAGGCACAAAATGACTTACAGCTGCAATGGTACTCAATGAAATCCATGCCATAGCCAGCAGTCCCAATGTCCTCTGGTCGGCGTACCAGCCTGAGAGCGCGTAAGTCCGAGTAGAGGAGATCTCTTGGATTTACCAAATTCAGACGTACCAGCAGCGATTATGAATATTCGAAGCGGGTTTGCGTCGCGAAACTTGCCATATTTTCCGCAGCTCGATGACGGCTGTCAATAAATGCGACAATGAGGCTGAGATTGAGGCCACCCGCATTCGGTGTCTTGAACATCGCAAAATTTGCGACACATATTGCGAGGATCTGAAAGAGAGTTGGTCAAGAGTGTCGGTGAAACAACTGACCACCAGGAGTGAAAGGTATCGATGGATGAATGCCCATACACCGGTGGTCTCTGAGACGCTAGATCAAAAAAGCTCAATTTCGTCAAGACATAGTCATGGGACCGAATCACTACAGATTCGTCTTCAAAGTCAGCGGAAAGAGGGGACACCATCATACAAAACGTACCAATCCCAATTAGAAAGGGACGATTGTACAGTTTCCTGGGACACATTGTCAGCACATTGTAGTTGCAACAACGTCAAGGCATACGTTTCATATGGGATAAGTTCCGTAGTCACCGAATCATTCGCTGAAGGCTGCCCACATTCAGTCAAGCCATAGAGAGTGTACGCGAGACTAATTAGCCAGAGGAAATGCTGAACCCGAAGTGTATTTATGTATGTGATTGAAACTGGCCACCTCCGATCATGCAGTCAGAGTCCCGCGTCCTTTGTGAGACACAAAGCGAGGTCTTCTCACCAAGGAAGTCAGTTTTGGGTCCGGAGACAATGTTCGATTATGACTCACGAGAATACCCGTAAGTGACCCTTCGCTTTGATTGATGCACCAAGACTACGAGGGACCCCAGTAATCCAATCTCTGATTGCAACAAAGAATCGGGATTGAGAAGGTGATGCTAGCAAAGAAACAGGCATTAGGTACGATACAATGTGCGGTGTGGGTGATTCACCTTCACACGACAAATTGCACGGCGAGGTGAATGATAGGGTTGACGACGACGGCATGAGGGTTGTTGAGTCGTGCAAAGGGCTCGACAATAGCACTGGGATCGTGGAGCGGCGGAAAGGAAGAAAACCAGCAGCTTGTGATCTGTTGACCGTACAGTAGGCATGTATAATCAATAGCAATGCAACGCGTGGGATTGATGAGCGAAAGTAGATGATCCGGACAAGTCAGGTGTCACATACCAAAGATGTAGAGAGTCCCAGCAAGAATGAGGTCTGAGATCGTCAAGACGCGGGCGCAGGTGCAGAAAACGGTAACACAAAGGATAGTAAGCATCAAGTAAGCATCATGAAAGAATAGAATCAACTCACACCAACCAGGACTCGGAGACGCTACAACAACGCTTCATGATGCTTCATGGTGATATCAAACGGTATACAACTGGTCAACTAGAAGCAATAGCAGGAAGAACAACGTGTCAAAGCAAACTTGCAGGAGGATACAAACGGCAAACCTACCCTCACAACTCAGACAAGGGATAATCTCACTGAGACAAATACAAATGATGATCAATCGCGATCAAGGAATATGGACAAAGTCTGACAGACTCGCACCTTCCGAGAGACGCGAAAAAGGGAGTGCTGAGATACTGTGAGTGAGATGTGTGTGCCAGTGAACTCGTACAACCCAACTTGAACGCGTGCGAACCAACAAGAAGGCAGACGATTAGCGCTCGCTTCTCCTTGCCCTGCAAGAACTTCTTGAACGCCTCCGAATTCTCTACAGAATGTTTTTTCTCGTCTCAAGACCATCGGACATCTATTGTGTACGCGTCATCAGTGTCCTCACGCTTTTGCCTGCTGTCCTGCCACCGGTAGTCAATCACCACCGCCAATTATACCATGGTGCACCATGCTCCCATCCCACCCATCCTGAGAGAAACCAGCACTCCCTCTCGCCTTCAAACTCATTGACCCCCCTCAATTGCAATCGACTCTCACTCTTCTGCAACACCATTGGTAGGCTGTCTTGCTAGCCGTCATCCGTTCCAACCTCCAGCCTCCTCAATGTCGCTGCTAATTGCCGTCATGAACGGCTCTCTCGTGCCACCCATATCTCTCGACAGGTCCATTCTCTCCTGCTTCTATCGAACTCAACACGCTTCCTTTCGAGTTTTCCGCATCCAGCCATCGTCATGGCTGGAACCCTCAGTCAGAAACGAGCGAGATGCCCCTGTAGCATCAATGATCACTGTGTCGAGAAGCGGGACGTACTTGGAGTGGGGCCATACCGGTGAGTCTCCCTGCATTCTTTGTCTTGATTGTATGAGCACCGACCCTTGATTGAAGCATCACATTATCTGTGCATGCGGAATTGAAGCTGCGCCATCTCTCATGTCACTGGGTCAAGTTATGTGGGAGAACGGGTCGTTACAGCCTCCTACTCCTTGGTGTAGGCCCATACTGTGACCTCTGCTATACGGTATGGTCTTTGGCACTGTCTAACACAGCCCGAATTCAAATACTCGACATCCTTGATAGACTCTGGTCATCCCGAATGAAGGTGAAGGTGGACTACTTGGACTCGCAGTCGATTTGTGAGGTTTATCCTATTACGCCTGCTTGTCTTGCCTCGAGCGGACAATGTCGTAGTCACCAAAAAGAAATGCACACCATTTTCAATCCTCCATCATTTCTCGGTGCGAATCCTTGGAAACCGTATATCCCCCTTAACACATCTGTCAAAGATCGCGTTTATCGGCCTCTTACCACAAAGCATGGCTATTCTAAGTGTCTTTGTCCTCTCACCCTGCCATTCACCTCTAGACGCCTTCTTTGTTTCGATGGTCCAATTTAAGGGTTCATAATCGAATACCCATCCAAATCAAGCCCCGTGTTGTCTGTATCTACGTGGACCTCTGAATCGATGGCTTCCATTCGTGTCCCGGCTTTAGGCAAGTACCGCCTTCTCCCTGAATTCATGTTCAAAATATCCCACGACAATACCTAGACCGTTACAATACTCATGCAGGGTCTCCAAGGTTTCAAGACCCCCCAATACTGAGATGAGGGTCCGTGAACAGTGCACTCGAACTGCCTGCGGGCCACTTTCCCAGCCAGCTGTATGGAGGCTATGAGTGATTCGGAATTTCAGCCGAGTATTCACAGTCTTTTGCATCATTCATAAGGACCAATCCTCGAGGTGTGACTCTCTAGCAGCATCTGACCCTCCCGATTGTACGTTCCAAGCAAATTTCGCTCATGGACCTCACTAATGAGATATTACAGGAATACATCGCAGGCCGCATACCGTACGAGGACGTAACCATGGACCCTTCGCAGGACATCTCGCAGGAACCACCGCAGGAGAATACGCCGTTGCCACTCGCTGTGGCCATCGGACCTCACGCAGGTCCATCATCACCCCTTCCACTTCCATTGCCTCCTCCATCGCCCCCGCCATCTCCCATTGCATCTTCCTCGAATGCCGACCCGTCGTCATCCCTCACCCCTCCACAATCCAACGCTGTCACGCACTTCATCCCGAATCTGCCCTATTATGCCCCAGCGCCTGCCGGCCAGTTCATTCAACCCGGATGGAGTCCTGAAACGGGACTCCCGAGGGAAGTTTGGCTGAATATTTTCGACATTCTATATCGAAGACGCAGTGCCTTCACTCTTCTGGCTTGTGCGTTGACATGCAGATACCTTCGTGAGCCTGCTCAAGGCATGATCAATCGCTTACGTTGGCGTACGATCAGATCGTGGATGTACGAAGATGTTGACCAGCTTGTTGAACATGTTCGCAATGCACCGAGAGATGCAAAGCGCATTATACGTATCTCGTTTAAGTCAAATCGCACATCAGCCAAATCTGCTGTTGCCCTCTCTGTGGTTCCTCTGCGACTTGCAGGTCAGCGCGTACTCACCAATATGCATTCCCTCGTTCTTGGGTCTCCCTACCTAAGACTCGGACCCTGCTTTCATCCTCGATCCTGTCCCCTCTATGGTCGCGCATTCCCCGATGTCACTGAACTTCGGATCATGAATATTCAGTTCGATTCATTTCTGGATTTTGCGTTCCTTGTTACATCCTTTCCTGCACTGACGTCTCTTCTGCTCATTAATGTATCTTGCAGAAATCAAGTACTTCCTCCGAGTGTGGCAAGAGGGCCCAAGAAACGCGATCTGCAATTGACAAAACTTCTAGTGCGGCAATTTGAAACGAATGAGAGGTGGTTTTCCGCAATATTTCTATGGTGGCTTCTTCGGAGGTGTAGTCGATTCCCCAAGGAGATTCACTTCTCTGAATCGTTGTTTGATCATTCATGGGGTCACGAAGTGCTACGAAATTGTCACGGGAACCTTGAAGAGTTCAAAATAAAGATAATCCTCGATTCAAAAGTCAGGAGATCACAAGGTGATTTTGCGAGGAAATCATGGCTGGGTGAGTGGTTCCCTTCGTCAATTGTCCGGTGATCCTCATGGCACCCACTAGATGCATTCAAGCCCGGATCTCCCATCGCGCAGACGGTGGAGCTGTGCTGTTTGACAGAGCGCGACATTCCCATGATGAAAACATTCATTTCACGTCACATGGAGCCCCCTCAAAGATTGAAACTGGATTACATTTTTCCAACTGCTGATAACTTCTATTCGTTCTCTTGGAAGATACTGGATACCCTATTATTCAGTTGGTATATGTTGCACGGCGGCGGAAATATTCAAACCCTCTTCCTTAGTCTGCGGGTACCTCTGGAATTTTGGCGCAAGCAGCAGGCAGTAAAAAAGGAAGCTATCGAAGACAAAGAAAATATATGGCTTCACTCCTTGTTTCCGCTCAACATGGCAGTTGGGAAGGGAATGTGGCTAGGATATTGCGACGAATGTGAGTATCGATTTGTTTTGTACTTTCAAATCACACGTTGATATGTGCATAATTTGCATGCATCAATGTAGCTTGGCTTTGAAATCATATATTCACGATATGATGCATACGAAGCGGGATCCCCTCACGCCTTCGGGGTACCAAATGTACTTTCACTCTCTGACCAGTCATTGTGTGGTCCAGCGTCTTATGATCGGGCAATTGTTGTATCATGTTATCATCGTTGATTAGGAGGACAGTATGATGTATTTTTCGCAGGCCTTTCGAATATGGTTCGGAAATCCCGTTGGTACCAAGGAGTGAAAACGATCAACGCGTATTACGAGAGACACAGCGACTGTATGTGAGAATTACGGATGTGGCTTCAGTATTTCTCCCAGCCCACGACAAAGTACACGAATGCATATCATAGGGACGTCACTGAGATATGATGTCCCAAAAGGAGAGATAAAGGGCTTCGCCCTCATTGAGGCCTCATCCACCAACATCTCACCAAATCTTGGCTACCTTGATGCAACCCGGAGCATCAGATCCTAACACAACAGCTTGAACCATATCATGAACAATCCCAGATGATGTGAAATACGTCGCAGTCGTCACAGTCATCATTGACTCACGTTCTTCAGATGGCGAACGATTAGGAATTACAGTTTTCAGTGGAGATTTCTTGTAGAGGATAATCCTCGCCCCCGGGCAGACTCCCTGAACAGCGGAATTCCAGATTCCCTGGTGGCATCGAGGATAACTCCAGAGAATTGTTGTTATCCCGATGTAGGTTGAGTAGGGATCTTGACATCATACTCGCAGATATTCTGATATTGTAATTGTAGAATGAAACGCGCGGAGTTGAAACCTGTGCGTACCCACACCCCAAGGTATAGAAGGCAGTTTTCGTGGCATCCTATGACAATAAATGGTAATTATTTATTTACTCGAAGGGGATAGTAAATTGTACACTTACCGAGAACAATTAAACTTCGAAGATCAGATGAGGAGAAACAAAGACCGGGAACACTGACAAGTAGGGCAATGATATTAATGGTACTTGCACACGCCATCGCTCTGATAGAATGAAATGGGATACATATTTCGCCGTGAATATAGAATGCAAGACACGTACCCGAGATACAAGGCTCCTATGGTCATGTCAATCCATCGGGATCGGATTCGTAGACGTTCATCTCGACTCACCATCGCGCAAAATGGCTACCGGTAAGCGCTTGCCACAAGTCCCAGACTCGAGCTCAAGACAGGATCTCGCAGTGCGATATGTTTGCATTACGGTGAGGAGAAAAATGAAGCAATCAAAGACAAGGAGTGCTTCCCAAACTCCTGCTAGACCTAGAAATAATGGTCAGGACGCATTGCCCGTTTTGACGAAGTGATATGCGGAATACTCACGCACGCCTCTGGAGAGGAGTTTTGGGTCACATACTGTTTGAGAATCTAACGCGGCTTACGTTGGATGATTTGGTGTAAAACTACAGCCATAAACGACGGATGTATCTGTAGATTGGCCGAAAGTCGCCCACTTGAGAATGTTAAATCCATCGCTCAAAACTCTCGCTGATCAATACAACTTACAGCAGCAACGACACTGAATAAAATCCACGCCGTAACCAGCGGGCCCAATATCCTCCGGTCCGCGTACCAGAGCGCATAAGTCCGAGTTGAGGAGAGCCCTTGACGACAAGCTCAGACGATCCGCAGGATATTCTAAGTTGCCCAAATAGACACATACCAGCAGCGATTATTAGAATCAACAGCAGTGCTGCGTCGCGGAACTTGCCAAATTGTCGACAACTCTGTCAAAACTGTCAATTCATGCGTCAATGAGACCAAATTCGAGATCACCTACATCCACCATCTTGAAGATCGCAAAATTGGTGACACATATTGCGAGGATCTGCAAGAGAGTTGGCTCAAAGTATGAAGAGCGTCGCCGAATTGACTGACGGCAAAGAGCGAAAAGTATCGATGGAGGAGGAATGTCCATATACCGGTGGTCTCTGAGACCCTGAACCATATAAGCTCAATCTCATCTCCTAATGTTAAGAGATAGTCATAGAACAGGATCACTACAGACACACCTTCCAAATTAGTAGGGAAAGGCGACACTATAATTGAACACGGACTAATCCCTATTAGAAAGAGACGATTGTGCAGATTTCTAGGATATGTTGTCAGTGAATGGCGTAGTGGTAACGACGTCAAGGCATCCACTTCATAAGGGATAAACTCCGCAGTCGTCAAGAAGTCATTCGCCAAAGACCACACAATTTCAGTCAAGACCATAGGAAAAGAATGTACGAGAGACCAACAGCCATAGCAGACACCGAACGCGAGGCATATTTCTGAGCGATTCAAACTGACTGTCTCGTCACGACCTCTGTGGGACACAAAGCGAGGTCTCCTCACCAAGGAAGCTAGTTTTGGGCCCGGAGACAACGCTCGATTGAGGAGGGGGTTCATAGGGGACCCTTCGCTTGGATTAATATGTCAAGATTACGAGACGCCGCAGCTATCCAACCTCCGATTACAACAAAGAATCGGGATTGAGAAGGTGATGCTAGCAAAGAAACGGGCGTTATAATTAGGTAGGATAAAACGCGTGGTATGAATTATTCACCTTCACACGATAAATCCCACAACAAAGAAGATGGTAACGTTGACGACGACAGCGTGAGGTTCACTGAGGCGTGCCGAAGCTCTATGATAGCATTGAGATCGTGGAGTGGTGGAAAGGAAGAAAGCCAGTGTCTTGTGATCTTTTGTACAGTAGGCATGCGTAATGACCAGCGAAGCAATGCTGTGCTTGCAATTGACAGACGAAAGTAGATGATCCGTACGAGTCGGGTAACACAAACCAAAGAGGTAGAGATTTTCAGTAAGAATGAGGTCTGCGGTCGTCAAGACATGGATGCAGGAAATGGTGGCACAAAGGATAGTAAGCGGCAAGTAAGCATCAGGAAAGAACAGAATGAACTCACGCCAATCCAAGAGAGATCACAAAGACACCATGATGCTTCGTGGTGATATGAGTTTTGTGTCGACGTCGGTCAAACCGAAGCATTAACAGTCCAATCAAGACCCTTGGCCGACCCTGCCAGGCCTGCAACCCAACAGGCGGCGAAAGCAACCAAAATCAAGGCACATTCCGTCCGACGTTCCTCTTTGTCGGTTGTCGTAATGTTATCGTTTCAGATACCTCTAGCCACGGATTTTCATGTCCAAGATCTGAACAACACAGAACTGGTGGGGGAGGTACATAAACGTTAAGTCGAACCGACATAACACCGCCGCCTAGACCAAGATTTACAAGCCGAGGTGGTGGCCACGCTCTGAACCAACGCAGACGATTAGCGCTCGCTTCTCCTTGCCCCGCAAGAACTTCTTGAACGCCTCCGAATTCTCTACAGAACATTTTTCTCGTCTCAAGAGTCAAGACCATCGGACGTCTATTGTGTACGCGTCCTCAGTGTCCTCACGCTTCGGCCTGCTGTCCTGCCACCCGCGGTCAATCACTACCGCCAATAATACCATGGTGCATAATGCTCTCATCCCACCCATCCTCTGACTCGGAGTAGATCGCCGCCTCTCACTTTTAAACTCATTGACCCTCCTCACCTGCAATCGACTCTCACCCTTCTGCAACACTATCTGTAGGCTGTCCTGCTCGCCGTCATCCGTTTCAACATCCGGCCTACTCAATGTTGCTGCTAATCCCCCTCATGAGCGGCTCTCTCGTGCTACCCATATTACTCCACACGACCATCTCCCATTGACAGGCCCATTCTCTTGAACTCAACACGCTTCCTTTCGATTTTTCCACATCCATCCATGGCGACGGCTGGAATCCTCACTCAGCAACAGGCGAGATGCCCCTGTAGCATCGATGATGATTGTGTCAAGAAGCGGGACGTACTTGGGGCGGGGCTATCTCGGTGAGTCTCCCTGCATTTTTTGTCTTGATTGTAGAAGCACCGACCCTTGATTGAAGCATTGCATTATCTATGCATACGGAATTGAAGCTGCGGCACCTCTCATGTTACTGGGTTGGGTTATGTGGGAGAACAGGTTGTTACAGCCTCCTACTCCTTGGTGTAGGCCCATCCTGTGACCTCCGCTATACGGTATGGTCTTTGGCACTGTCGAACACAGCCCAGATTCAAATACTCGACATCCTTATTAGACTCTAGTCATCCCGAATGAAGGTGAAGGTGGACTACCTGGACTTGCAGTCGATTTGTGAGGTTTATCCTATCACACCTGCTTGTCTTGCCTCGAGCAGACAATGTCGTAGTCACAAAAAAAAATGCACACCATTTTCAATCCTTCATTTCTCGATGCGAATCCTCGGAAACCGTATATTCCCTTCAACACATCTGTCAAAGATCGCGTTTATCGGTCTCTTACCACAAAGCATGGCTATTCTAAGTGTCTTTGTCCTCTCACCCCGCCATTTGCCTCTGGATGCCCTCTTTGTTTCGATGGTCCAATTTAAGGATTATAATCGAATACCCGTCCAAATCAAGCCCCGTGTTGTCTGTATCTACGTGGTCCTCTGAATCGATTGCTTCCATTCGTGTCCCGACATCAGGCAAGTACTGCTTTCTCCCTGAATTCATGTTCAAAATATCCCACAACAATCCCTAGACCATTACAATGCTCATCCAGGGTCTCCAAAGTTTCAAGACCCCTCAATACTGAGATGAGGGTCCGTGAACAGTGGATCCGAACTGCCTGTGGACGGCTTTCCCAGCCAGTTGTACGGAGGCGATGAATGATTCGGAATTTCACCCGAGTGTTTACAGTATTTTGCATCACTCATAAGGACCAATCCTCGAGGAGTGACTCTCTAGCAACATCTGACCCTCCTGATTGTACGTTTCCAGCAAATTTCGCTGTCAAGGACCTCGCTGATGAGACATCACAGGGATACATTGCAAGCCGCACGCCGTACGAGGACGGAACCATGGACCCTTCGCAGGACATCTCGCAGGAACCCCCACAGGAGAATACGTCGTTGTCACTCGCTGTGGCCATAGGACCTCACGCAGGTCCATCATCACCGCTTCCACTTCCACTTTCCCTTCCATTGGCTCCTCCATCGCCTCCTCCATTGTCCCCGCCATCTCCCATTGCATCTTCCTTGAATGCCGACCCGTCGTCATCCCTCGCACATCCACAATCCAACGCTGTCATCCACTTCATCCCGAATCTGCCCTATTATGCCCCAGCACCTGCCGGCCAGTTCATTCAACCCGGATGGAGTCCTGAAACGGGACTCCCGAGGGAAGTGTGGCTGAATATTTTCGACATTCTACATCAAAGACGCAGTGCCATCACTCTTCTGGCTTGTGCGTTGACATGCAGACACTTTCGTGGGCCTGCTCAAGACATGATCAATCGCTTATGTGGGCGTACAATCAGATCGTGGATGTACGAAGATGTTGACCAGCTTGTTGAAGATGTTCGCAATGCACCGAGAGATGCAAAGCTCATTAGAAGTATCTTGTTTCTGGATGCGGATCGGAACTCTGCTGTTGCCCCCTCTGTGCTTCCTCTGCGACTTGCAGGTCAGCGCGTACTCACCAATATGCATTCCCTCTATCTGGGTCCTGTCCACTCCTGCTTTCATCCTCGTTCCTACCCTCTTTATGGTCGCGCATTCCCCGATGTCACTACTCTTGCGATCGCTTTGTTTCGGTTCGATTCATTTATGGATTTTGCGTTCCTTGTTACATCCTTTCCTGCGCTGACGTCTCTTCTGCTCTTCAATGTATCTTGCAGAAATCAAGTACTTCCCCCGAGTGTGGCAAGAGGGCCCCCAAGAAACGCAATCTGCAATTGAACAAAAGCTTCAAGTGCATCAACCTAGATCGAATGAGAGGTGGTTTTCCAAAATATTTCTATGGGTGGCTTTCTTCGGAGGTGTTAGTCGATTCCCCAAGGAGATTAACTTTTGATCAGAATCGATTGTTTTGATCATTCATGGGGTCGCGAAGTGCTACGAAATTGTCACGAGAACCTTGAAGAGTTCGAACTATCGATGTGGCTCGATCCAGAAGTCAGGAGATCACAAGGTGATTATACGAGGAAATCATGGCTGGGTAAGTGGTATCCTTCGTCAATTGTCCGGTGAACTCCATAGTATCCACTAGATGCTATCAAGCCCGGATCTCCCATCGCGCAGACGGTGGAGCTGTATTTTTTGACAGAGCACGACATTACCCATGATGAAAACATTCATTTCACGTCACATGGGGCCCTNNNNAAATTNGNTCCGTCGGCGAGCATTCGGCCAACTGCTTGATTAACTTCTATTCGTTCTCTTGGAAGACACTGGATATCCTATTATTCAGTTGGTATATGTTGCACGGCAGTGGAAATATTCAAACCCTCTTCCTTGATCTTTTGATACCTAAGGAATTTCACGGCAAGCAGCAGGCAGTAAAGAAGGAAGCTGCCAAAGACAAAGAAAATCCGTGGCTTCACTCCTTGTTTCCGCTCAACATGGCGGTTGGCAAGGGAATGTGGTTAGGATATTGTAACGAGCGGGAATGTGAGTATCGATTTGGGTTGGACTTTCGAATCACACGTTGATATGCGCATAATTTGCATGCATCAATGTAGTTAGGATTTGAAATCATATATTCACGATATGATGCATGCAAAGCGGGATCCCCTCACGCCTTCGGGGTACCAAATATACTTTCACTCTCTGACCAGTCATTTGTTGTGTGGTCCAGCGTCTTATGATCGAGCCATTGTTGTATCGTATTATTATCATCGTTGATCAGGAGGACAATACGATGTAATTTTCGCAGGCCTTTCGAACGTGGTTCGGGAAACCCGTTGGTACCAAGCAGTGAAAACGATCAATGCGTATTACGAGAGACAACGACTGCATGTGAGAATTACGGATGTGGCTTCCGGCCTACGACAAAGTACACGAATGAATATCATAGGGACGTCACCGAGATACAGTATGATGTCCCAAAAGGAGAGATAAAGGGCTTCGCCCTCATTGAGGCCTCATCCTCACCAAGTCTTGGCTACCTTGATGCTACCCGGAGCATCAGATCCTAACACAACAGCTTGAACCATATCATGAACAATCCCAGATGATATGAAATACGTCGCAGTCGTCACAGTCATCATTGACTCACCTTCTTCAGATGGCGAACGATTAGGAATTACAGTTTTCAGTGGATATTTCTTGTAGAGGATAATCCTCGCCCCCGGGCAGACTCCCTGGACAGCGGAATTCCAGTGTCCCTGGTGGTATCGAGGATAACTCCAGAGAATTGTTGTCATTCCGATGTAAATTGAGTAGGGATCTTGACATCATACTCGCAGATATTCTGATATTGTCATTATAGAATGAAAAGTGCAGAGTTGAAACCTGTGCGTACCCACACCCCAAGGTATAGAAGGCAGTTTTCGTGGCACCCTATGACAATAAATTCTTTACTCGAAACGGATGGTAAATTGTACACTTACCGAGAACAACTAAACTTCAAAGATCAGATTAGGAGAAACAAAGGCCGGGCACACTGACGAGTAGGGCAATGATATTGACGGTACTTGCACACGCCATCGCTCTGATAGAATGAAATAGGATGCGTGTTTCACCGTGAACATCGAAAGCAAGACACGTACCCGAGATACAAGGCCCCTATGTTCATGTCAATCCATCGGGATCGGATTCGTAGACATTTATCTCGACTCACCATCATGCAAAATGGCTACCGGTAAGCGCTTGCCACAAGTCCCAGACTCGAGCTCAAAACAGGATCTCGCAATGCGATATGTTCGCATTACGGTGAGGAGAAAAATGAAGGAGTCAAAGACAAGGAGTGCTTCCCAAACTCCTGCCAGACCTAGAAATAACAGTCAGGTCGCATTGCTCGTTTTGACGATGTGATATGCGGAACACTCACGCATACCTCTGGAGAGGAATTTTGGGTCACATACTGTTTGGAAATCTAACGCGGCTTACGTTGGAAAATTTGGTGTAAACCTACAGCCATAAGCGACGGATGTATCTGTAGATAGGCCGAAAGTCGCCCACTTGATAATGTTATATCCATCGCTCAAAACTCTCGCTGATCGACACAACTTACAGCAGCAACGATACTGAATAAAATCCACGCCGTAACCAGCGGGCCCAATATCCTCCGGTCCGCGTACCAGAGCGCGTAAGTCCGAGTTGAGGAGAGCCCTTGACGACAAGCTCAGACGATCCGCAGGATATCCTAAGTTGCCCAAATGGACACATACCAGCTGCGATTATTAGAATCAACAGCAGTGCTGCGTCGCGGAACTTGCCAAATTGTCGACAACTCTGTCAAAAGTGTCAATATATGCGTCAATGAGACCAAAATCGAGATCACCCACATCCACAGTCATGAACGTCGCAAAATTGGCGATACATATTGCGAGGATCTGCGAGAGAGTTGGCTCAAAGTATGGAGAGCGTCGCTGAATTGACTGACTGCAAAGAGCGAAAAGTATCGATGGAGGAGGAATGTCCATACACCGGTGGTCTCTGAGACCCTGAACCATATAAGCTCAATCTCGTCTCCTAATGTTAAGAAATAGTCATAGAACAGGATCACTACAGATACACCTTCCAAATTAGTAGGGAAAGGCGACAGTATCATTGAACACGGACCAATCCCTATTATAAAGAGACGATTGTACAGATTTCTAGGATATGCTGTCAGTGAATAGCGTCGTGGTAACAACGTCAAGGCATACGCTTCATATGGGATAAACTCCGTAGTCGTCAAGAAGTCATCCGCCAAAGGCGCCCGATTTCAATCAAGACCATAGGAAGAGAATGTACGAGAGACCAACAACCAAAGAAGACACTGAACGCGAAGCGTATTTATGTGTGATTCCAACTGACTGTCTCATCACGACCTTTGTGAGACACAAAGCGAGGTGTCCTCACCAAGGAGGCTAGTTTTGGGCCCGGAGCCAACGCTCGATTGAGGAGGGGGTTCATAGGGGACCCTTCGCTTGGATTGATATGTCAAGATTACGAGACGCCGCAGCTATCCAACCTCCGATTACAACAAAGAATCGGGATTGAGAAGGCGATGCTAGCAAAGAAACGGGCGTTAGGTAGGATAAAATGCGTGGTATGAATTATTCACCTTCACACGATAACTCCCACAACAAAGAAGATGGTAGCGTTGACGATGACGGCGTGAGGTTCACTGAGACGTGCCGAAGCTCTATGATACCATTGAGATCGTGGAGTGGTGGAAAGGAAGAAAACCAGCGTCTTGTGATCTTTGTACAGTAGGTATGCGTAATCACCAGCGAAGAAGCAATGCCGTGCGTGCAGTTGACGGACGAAAGTAGACGACCCGTACGAGTCGAGCCGACAGAAACCAGATCGGTAGAGATCAGTAAGGATGAGATATGAGGTCATGGGCACGGACGCAGAAAACGGTGGTACAAAGGATGGTAAGTATCAAGGAAGCGTCAGGGAAGAATAGAATGGACTCACGCCAACCAAGAGACATTGCAAAGACACTCCACGATGCTTCGTAGTAATATGAGTTTTGTGTCAACGATGGTCAACTTGAAGCATTAGCAGTCCAATCAAGACCCTTGGCCGAGTCTGCCAGGCCTGCAACCCAGAAAGCGACGAAAGCAACCAAAATCAAGGCACAGTCCGTTCGACGTTCCTCTTTGTCGGTTGTCGTAATGTCGTCGTCCCAGATGCCTCTAGTCACGGATTTTCATGTCCAAGATCTGAACAACACAGAACTGGTGGGGGAGGTACGTAAACGTTAACTCGAACCGACAAAAGACCGCCGTCTAGACCAAGATTTACAAGCCGAGGTGCCACGCTGGCGGGTTATAAAATTGACCGCGGTCCCGAAATAAGCACTCTCCAACTGATGTCTTTCCTTCGACACACGCTCATCCGCTCATCTCTGGGTCGTCTCAAAAGCTACCCATCTCTCACGACCTCACGAGTGGATATCGTATGTTCAATCAACCAAGCTCGTCAGTACGCCTCCAAAAACAAGGGCAATAACCGCGAGAAGAGAGATAAGGAGAAGGAGAGAGCCTTTTCTCCTCTCGAGGAAGCTGGGAGGAAAGCGTTCAAACATGCCACTGCGACGGATGATTTGATTCCTGGGTCTCAGAGGATATTGGCTGGAGAGGAGTATGGGAAGGCAGAGGGGAAGATGCAGGCTATTGTGGAGAAGTATCGCAAGGAGGTCGCAAGTCTCGAGACACGCGCCGTTGGTCGGGTGACTCCCGACATGCTTCATCCCGTTAGGGTGATGCTTCCTCACAACCAAGGTGCAGATGGCAAAGGCGTGCGGTTAGATGAACTCGCGACCGTTGGTGTCAAGGAAGGAACGTCGTTGCTTATCACAGTATTCGAGGAACATGTAGGTGTCGATTGTCTCCTATCCAACTTCACGGCAAACGGCCGTCTTAACCTCAACGCCCAGTAGACCCTCAAACTTGTCGAGCAAGCCGTCTACGATGCCAACATCCCTGGACTCGTACCCCAACGAGTCGATGCACGCACCATCAAAATCCCAATCCCCAAGTGAGCCCACTCCCATCCATAATCGCATTACGCGCATCGCGCATCAAACGGTATCTCATCTCTTTCCTGTCAATACAAAACAGGCCGACAGTCGAGGCACGACTCGCCCTCTACACCACTGCACAGCGTCACGCTGAGGATGCCCGAGTGCATCTCCGCAAGCAGCATCAAGCCAGTGTGAAGAAGGGTGCCTACAAGAAACACGCTCCCGAGCTAGAAGAGGTATGAGAAAACCACAATCGCTCGTTCTAGAATGCCGTATATTTCTTGTCCTTGACTCAATGTTCTGATCTCCACGTTCTTTCGCTTCCAGTTCCAGCAACTCACTGATAAGCACGTCAGCCAAGTCGACAAAATCCTGGCCGAATTCAAGAAGAGTACAGGCGCAAAGTAGATGCCGCTTTCTCTTTCCGCGGTCGGTTCCTCTCACCCTTGTTTATCGTATCATTGCACCTGGACAATGTCATTTCATCCCCTCCTCTTGTCAAATACCGTCATTCATTACGTCTCCCTCCTCTCTGTCAATCATCCATCCAACTGGTATCTTCTATACAATTTGTTGCTCTCTATATGTCTCTAGATACATCACCTCACCAATCAACGTCAACCACCGAATGAAATACACCCACTTCTAGCTAAACCTTGTCGACAACCCGTCATAAATAAGGAAGATCAACGCACTACTCGGTACCGCCCTCGCCACGGTGATCCCGCAACCCGCATATAGTCCCTTCACACCCCCAGCCTTATACATCGCCCTCAATGTCCCTCCAAATGTCGGTCCAGGTTGTCCAGGAGCCCTAGGCCTCAACTCAGCCTCGGTCTGCATAGCACTCTTCACAGTATCCGCAGGGAACAACGCAAGGTTATACGAAATACCAGCAAACGCCCCTGACACCGCCGACTCCCAAGGCTCCAACTCTATTTTCTTCTGCTGAGATGTCAAAGAATCCGAGGAATGATGATCCCGGTGTTGATGCGATCGACGAGCAACAAGAAGACGTGCTACAGCTTCTTTGGAAACGAACCATGCTGCTCCACCGCCTGTTTCTCGAATGAGGGTGCCTGTTTGCCCTAGCCAGAGTCCTCGGATCCCTTCGGAACGTAATACGGACATGAGGACTGATATTGGACCGGGGAGTTTCTGGAATGAAGTCGACGGTGCTGTTGCTGAGAGTGTTGCCGCCGCCGCCGTTCCTGCTGTTCCTGCCACTGTTGATGCAGAAGTGGAGAGGGCTGAGGGTGCCATGAGCATTTGGACTTGCATCTTGCATTTAACAAGCTCGATCGGGGTTCTGTGATAGACCCACGATGGATATAGGTTGTGGTCGTCAGCATATACCAAAACGTGTGCCTCGGGCTGCCGCTCTTGGAGTTGGGGAAGGGCGTGGAGCGAGGGCACGGAACGTTGGGGAGGGACTCACAGAAAGAAACTGGTTATAGCCCCTGCACCTCCTGCCGCCAACGCAATCTGACCTAATGAGAGTTCCTGCGAGAGAGGTTGTTTCGTAGTCCAACGTATTGCGTTTTGAAGTTCGTTGTATGAGAGGAAGAGAGACGCATTCTCTGCCATTGCTCCTACTATAGGAGCTGGTAATCCCTACGCGCATACAACCAAGTACTTGTTTTCAACATCAAGTTGTATTGCGATGAAGAATATGACTTACCCTGTAAAGCCCACGAATACCCTCTTTCTTGAAAGTCTGCGTCAGACAATCTATAGGACCATTGAACCTCGCAGTCTCATCTAACACTTGGGACTGAAGTCGGACTTTCGTAAGGTCGAATGGGTGCTCGAAAACTTTTGAGATCATGCCCGCGATCTATAGTATTGACAATCGTACGATGAGGTTCCAGTCCACCAACGACGAGCGCGACAGAGAGGGAGAGAAGACTCACGCTACCGAAACTTATGTCCTTCGCAGCGCGAATCAAGACAGAATCCTTACTCTCCTCGCCCCGAAACGCAAGAGCATCAGGTGAAGACTCCATATTTCCCTTCGTTCGGCGCAATCCCAGACTCCAAGCTCAAAGTCAGACACAGGCACCGGCAGGAAAATGACTCGTCTTGTACGAAAGCAAGAAACAGCAAATCCCAGTAGACGGTAGTAGAAGAGGATTACGAAGCAGGGAAAGACTCGAATGCTCGTAAGACAGCTAGCGCATTATTTGAAGGGTCGGAAGGAAAGACACCAAGGACGGTTGTATTCGAGGGTGCGCATGTGTTGAGAGCCTTTTACTCATACAGACGCGGTCCACCTTCCGATCGACAGCATTTTCGGACCATAGCCACCCGTAAAGCGCGCGCTCTTCCTCACAATTATAGCATTTTCTCCACACCAGCTCAAAATATAGGCGAAGTTTTCGAGCCAATGGAATGTTGACAGACAGGCTCGGGAGGAAAGGGTGATATATGACATTTTTTGTGATTACCCTAGGATGGAGACAGAGGTAGGACGTACAGCTAATGGATCCAAGTAAAGTGTCCGTGCAAGCGACCCCAAATACAACAACAAATCGTCAGTCTACAAGGTGAATGAAACAAGAAAAAACAACAACAAAAGAGCAGACGAAGAAGGTCAATGCACCTAATGTACTTTAATCCATCTAACATAATGAGCGCCGTACAGAAAAGAGAGAAGCAAGTAGGTCAAGTCCGAAGAATAAAGAATGGAGGTGTGAGCAACGTAGTAAATGAATAGAATGTCCGTAGGATATAGCCCAAATGTGAGGCAAAAACGTGTAAAATAGGTCCGTTAGAGTCATAAAATAAGCATGTCCCAAGAAGAACTTGAGGAGTCTCTAGAGTGGTATCCCGTTCCTATAACTGGGGAAAAAGAAGGTGTGAGAGGCCCTAAAGGAGTGTTGCACCAAAAAGAATCATCCCAAAGACGATCGCAGCCAAACTGAATGCTGTCGAACGGTCTTGTCCATTAGCTAGAGATTTGCCTGGTGATGTCGAAGACGAGGACGCAGGTGCGGGATCAATGATCGTGCTTGTGATGACCGTGACACCTCCCGTAGAGGATGTCGTTGGGGTGGAAGAGGGCAATGGGGTTCCGGTGGTATATGCGCGCACATAGTTGATTTCGAAGTAAGCTTCATCGTATTTTGGGCTTCCGGGACCGAGCACCGAGTCCTTGTAGCAGTCGCCCGGGCAACCTCCTCCGTAGGTCGATTGCAGACCAGCCCTGTGTCGGTCACGTTAGTGTTGGCAGTGGTAGGGAGGTATGGAAGTCAAATGAACATACCAGGACCCGCAAAGGGTGATATCAAGCACGAGCTGCTGTGGCGTGAAAAATTGTGTGAAGTTGCTGCATTGCGGTCCTACAGGGTAACTTGCAGAAGGAGGACCCCAGTTGGTCATGTCGATACCAGAAGTCGAAGTTGTCGCTGTGATAGACGCAGGAATATCCGCCCTCTGATAAACAATGATTCAATTTGTGCGCCGAACGATAATAACAGCGTCAGAACTCACACCCCAGAACCACATGCTATCACGGCGGCATTGTTTGTTTAGATTTTGCGAATATGATTGAAACAGACAACTCACAAGATACCCGTTGCGTCATACTGAGTTGCCCATACACCTCCACCGGCGCTATTGAAGCCCGGTCCATAACTATTGGGTTTTGCCTCTGCAACAGTACAACCAGAGGCCTTGCTGCAATCATTGAAAATTGAATGGCCAGTGGCTTCTGGTCCTTGGTTTATGATGCAACCAGGCGTAGTGTGCAAAGCCATTTGATTGTGGTCCATGAGATTGATGGCCTCGATGATATCAATTTCCCCATTGTCCGGCCATGTTGGTCCTTTTGTCCAGAATGCAGGCCATACGGAACATCCATAGGGGAGATGAACAAGGTCGATAATCCATAAACTCCCAAAGTCATACGAGTCGGTGGAAGTCAGTCGAATCTAAAAATAGAAGTCGCGAGAGTGAGAATGAGAAACATCAAGCAGTGACGAGAAGTCGAAGCAGATGAGGGCATGTGGCACGTCTTCGAACAGATGGTGGTCGTCTTGTCTTGGAAGTCCATCGCGGCGAAAGAATGCCGCGAGACCGGTATAGATAGGGAAAGGCGTTTCGACGAGGCATGCGGAAGAGAGGATACTCACCGTATTCCGCTTCTGATCGGGCTCAGTACCGGTGAGGGTAGTCGTGTTGTCCACTTTGATAATTGCCCGTCCATTCGAGTCGACGTAGGCTAATTGCTGTTGGGTAGCATTGGTCTGGTCGACCCACCAAACATATCCTGCCGAAAGAGAGAATGAAGAGATTGGGGAGACATTGGACCGAGACACGAACCGTTCGTCAAGTTATCCCAAGAACCATAAAAATCCCACCCTTGAAAGAAATTCTGCCCGGAGTGATCTCGCACGAGGTTATAGGACCAGCCGGCAGGCAAGCTGGCAAAAAAGGTAAACAGCGACAGCCCTAGGGACGACCGCATCTGGAGAGGAGGAGTTGAGAGAGGGAGTTGAGGGGATGGAAGTCGTCAAGGGGAAAAAAGTTCAAAGTCGTGGTATGCGCGTCTTTAGAGTTCCGTATTTATTAAAAAGGGTTGTATGGCAGGAGATAAGGAAACGTGGTTTCCAGCATGGGTTATAAACTAAACTTGTCTACCTCGGACGCTCGGAAACACGGTCAGAGGTTTGTGTCCGAGACACTCCAGGCTGATGCGGAGGGGTTGATGGCGATGGACAAGCCGGCTTTGGGACAATTCTTGGTTCAATCGTCCTCCCTTCCGACCACCTTTGAATCCATGCCTCGGCCTCACGGCCGCTCTACCCCGCAATCTGAACCCTTCCACGCGTGAGTTGCGACATTGAGGGGATTGGCCAAAGGGGGATCAAGCGCGGATTTTCAAGGCACGAGATGATGCGTTCTCACACAATCCCAACAACCATGCCAGCATTCCCCAGACAATGACGATACCGATGCAGCGCACTCCCAGCAGAAGACGTTGAGACTCGACTCTCGAGAGACAGAACAAGAAACTCAGAGCTAAAATCCGTCGGCGAGACCGTTTTGCCAGGTGAGCTTGTCGCCGATGGAGGTGCGTGCGCCAAGGTTTCGGATTTGCATCTCGATCAGTCGCATACAATCTAGATATGTCGATTTCAGGGTCGTAAGCAAGTCGTAAGAAAAGTCTTGTCCCTCTTCACCACTCTTGCTCTTGGCATCCACCAACCCCCTCCTTGAGGATAGAGACATGATCATCCATAAAAACTTGCAGCATCTGAACCTCTGCTCGATACCTTTGGGCGCAGAACAAGCTCCTTCGGTGGCTTTTGGATCAATATCAATGCGAGAACCCCAGCAACAAGGAACGCCCCGCGAGTCTCTCCTGTGCGCATCAGACTCATGAGGTCGATGTTCCAACATTTATTGCTCAGGGAGCTGTCGTCCCTAAAGCGACTCTTATCACCGAACGTCCATATGGTGGTTTTCCGAGGTCTCCCGCGCGTGATCCTCGTTTCTTGGCGGAGCCGTGGTTGGTGGATTTAATGCTCCTTTCCATCTTTCCAACATTTGACGTGTATGTCCCTAAGATTTTCCATCATTGTTTCCTCATAATCCTCCTCTCAGTCAGGTTTTCAGTTCCTTGGAACGTCATTCGCGTGCAAGATATCGTCGATGGAATCCTCGCAATGTGTGGATCAGGCATCCTGTCGTCTCTCATGCAAAACGCTTCGAGTTGTAAGGTTCTTGGTGAGGTTCTCCGAACCTCCAGGTAAGTGCTGATATTATTCCAGTTTTCATGGAGCCGTAGTTGCCACACCATCATGTACGTTCGAGGGGAGCATCAGTAGCGCCTCCCTTTTTTTTGGGAAACAAAGCTCGACATTGGGCAACCTCGATGAGCGGTGCTCCAGGTTCCACGGCAGTGGCGGAATCGTCACTGAATGTCAACCTTGAAATGGTGCGGCATTATAGGATTATCTTTCGGAGGACACTCTGTTTCATTCAAGGAAGATATAAAGATTGGTTTGTACAGTATATTAGATTGAATGAAATATCAATTCGACGAAACTCGAATTTCTGATCTCTCGAGATTCAGGCTCGGGTATTGGGTTCATCAAGGTAAAAAAGGTGCTTTCCCGGATGTCTAACAAAACTGTGGTAAAGCCTGAATGACGTCAGCCCGAGTGAGAGTGGTCGTCACTGTCGAGTTTGGTTTTGCGGATGTAGAAGATCTCCTTCCCTCTTTGGAAGGTATGTTCGACGTCTGAAGCGATGAGAGTCAATGTGGTGTGATTCCAAGGAAAGTGGACCATCGCGTGTACCACACATCTCATGGCTCTGATTCTCTCCAGAGTGGATGGTGCTCGTTGCGACTGAATCAATGAACGAGGAATGCAAATTTTAAAGGCCACGATCGACGAGGCGTTGGAATATTGAAGAACTTTAATCTCGAGTCGATCAGTGAGCCGTCGTATTCTCGCGAACAACCAAGGATAATCTCGTCAGTTTCTACCTTTGGTAGGCGACTCATACCAACATGCAAACTGCCTGCTGAGTATTCCCATCGCTCCACCATCCACCAACAACGACCGACACATCACTCAGGTGCCCTGCAGAACTGGGGGATTCATGCCAGCCTCCATATGTCCCAAAAGCAGAGCGTATACCTCGGCAGATTGCGAGGAGGTCACCGAATCGACGCGTCTGATTGGCCAACTCAACCTCTCCTTCCTAAAACGACAAAGAAAACCTTCTCCGGAAAACAAACACAAACTCACCGTCTCGCAGGTATAAGAGTCCAACCACCAGCACGACACAGTCCTCATCACTCTTGACCTCCTACTCTCATCTTCTCTGCTTCTTTCTATTCACGCTCCATCCCTCTCGACAATTACCTGGTTGGTGAGTGCCTCCCATCGTGTCCATGAGTCTCACTGACTTGCAGTCTTCGTGGCCCGCGACAAGTAGACTAATACAGGAGGGGCGATGGTGGAACTGCTGGAGGATCAGGTACGTGCTTCGCTCTCCACCAACAGGGCTCCTCTGACACCACTTCCTAGGGTGTCGAGGGCTATCGCTACGACCGACGCGAGCGGGATATGGATGGGCGACGCTGGGCACCTGGGTTGAGGTCGAGGTCAGGAAAAGGTCGGTTCACAGCTGACACCCCTTGTAGTCGCCACACTTCAAGCTTCAAGGTCAAGGTTCGGGAGGGGGTGTAGCAGGTGAAAGGGCTGGAAAGGGTAAGCCTCTTTGATTCATCCAACTCCCACCTTGATCCCTCTGATGTGGCCACTAGTGACGAGGAAGACGACGATGAAGACCGAGGGGAGAGGGCGAGGTTGGGTGGTCGGGTTGTACTCTGTCGTTCCTTCTGGTAGGTGGGTCTGATGTTGGAACACCTGACTGACATCCCATTTTTTCTAGGGCCCCGAGGGAGGGCAAGGACGGTTGGGGCAATCCCATTTGTCCTTGTCCTGGTGCGGACCTTTACGTGGTCCTCGGGATAAGTACCTCATTCGGCTTCAGCTGAAGTCGAGTGGGGGAAACCAACACGCACCTAATTCAATAGAGTTAGAGGTAGTGATAATGTCATGTAACAATACTCTACCCACATAATATATCTCTTGAAATGGAATCGACTTGATGATGTACACCAGCCACGCTCGATGAAGCTCCGAGAACTTGAAGGACTCCGATCTCGAGTCAAGAACATATGGATTGTAAATACCGTAGGCTCGCACCTTCAGTGGATAAGTCGACCACTTCAGGTGCGAGCCACCGATACTCCTGGGTGCTCCCTTGGTACCAACAATAGCCATTATCCCTCTGAGGTGTCCTGCAGCACTCAAATATCAACGTCAGCCTCCGTGTAGCCCAAAAGCAGAGCATATACCTCGGCAAATTGCGAGGTGGTCGACGAATCGACGCGTCTGATTGGCTAACCCAGCATCTCCTTCCTAAAACGACAAAGAAAAGCTTCTCTGGAAACAAACACAAACTCACCGTCTCGCCAGTACAAAACTCCAACCACAAGTCCGACACAATGCTCATCACTCTCGATCTCCTACTTCCATCTCCTTCGCTTCTTCCTTCCATTCATCACTTCACCTCGTTCTACTTTTACTCGGTTGGTGAGTAGTTCTCAATGGTGTTGGTGAGTATCACTTACTGACAGCATCCTTGGCCGGCTACGAATAGACTGATACAGGAGGGGCGACGGTGGGACTGCTGGAGGATCAGGTACGTGCTTCGCTCTCCACCAACAGGACTCCTCTGACACCACTTCATAGGCATGTTGAGGGCTATCGCTACGACCGACGCGGGCGGGATATGGATGGGCGACGCTGGGCACCTGGGTCGATGTCGAGGTTAGGAAAAGGTCGGTTCACAGCTGACACCTCTTGTAGCCACTACACTTCGAGCTTTAAGGCCAAGGTTCGGGATAGGGAGGAAGGTGTGAGGACGTTGAGAAGGGTAAGTCCCTTAAGACCTATTCAACTCCGCCTCTGCCTGATCCTGTCCGTGAGTTGTAAGAAGAAGACGATGAAGACAGAGGGGAGCTGGACGAGAATGGGTGGTCGGGTGATACTCTGTCGTTCCTTCTCGGGTAAGCTGTTTGACATTGGGACGTCTTATTGACTTTGTTTTCTAGGGTCCCGAGGGAGGGCAAGGATGACGGGGGTGTTCCCGGTCATCCTTGTCCTGGTGCAGACCTTTACGTGGTCCTCGGGATAAGTACCTCACTCGGCTCCAGTCTGGGGCCGGGTGACGGGAAACCAAGATGCACCTAACACCTTCAGTTCATTCAGATAGATAGACTACTTGTATCGTAGATTGAAACATTACCAAATAAAAATATATTTCGTGATGCTTCATATGAGCCATTAATCCACGCAGAAGGATGCCGTTAGCTATATAGATCCCTTCAAAACGTGTGATCGGTGTGTCCTGCAAGATGAGGAGTTCGGCCTCCTTTGGGGCCACACATACGGCCTCGGAAATCTGGAATGACGCAAAGTATTGCAATCGTATTCTACCGGATTTTAGAGCAAGTTCTACTGGTAATCTCTACGGATAAGCAAGACTCACAGATTGAACTGATAGATTGGTATAAGGTATTGGTGCTTTCGTCGTTCAGCTATGTGCGACGAAGCGTAGCTGTATTGCAAGAGATACTGCAGTCTTTACCCGCCATATGCCGATTGAAAGCGAGAGCGCACTACAGGGGCACGATACTGAGAGATTCTCGTCAGCACAGAGGGCACTTGGGGAGATGGGAAGAGGAGAACCGACTTTCAGCAATCCTGAGCATAGGAAGAGCGATGATTGTGAAGTGACCATTTGTGACGTGAGGTTGCATAACGCATCACAATCAGGACAGTGTCACGCATGCGTCATCAAGCCAAGCACCAGTGGCCCGGCCACCAGTGCCCACCACTTGCCAGTGCCAAATCTGTTGAACTCACAAGGCTTCGCTGCCGCTTCATTCTTCAAAGCAGAACATGCACTCTTGACCGGTATTAAGAGCCAAATGGTACAGACGAGCCGAAATATGGAGAGAGCAAGGACGGATCATACGATCTTGAGAGGCAGAGGTACAATGTCGGAAAAATCTTGAGCGTCTTATAATGTGAGAGGCATGATGATCGCATAATGAGCCAACCCACGATTGAAGGTTAGATCCTAATGCATGATAAGGACATCAAAATGCGAAAAATCCATCTTAGCGAGCTTTAGCGAGGGCATTATAAGTTTTTGTCTCGCATTATTAGGCCTTATAATGCCAACTTTGCGCTTTGTCATTATATTGCCTTATAAACCCATTAGAAGCGCTTATGATGCCGCTCAGGTTTTTCCGACAAACGGCATCGGATGTGTTGGTCCAATCTCTCGAAATCTATGTATTCCCACCTTTCCCACCGCTCTCACTCCCCAGCACCGCTTAACCCTCCCTCGTGGTCTCCACGATTAGTCGGAGGTAAGGATTTCCACCCTATCGAAAGAATAAAATGTGATATAGGTCGTCTTTCCTGTAGTGTTAAGGTAGAAACCCTTGCGTTCTGTATCATCTGCATTCTTGAATACAACGACCTCCCATCCATTACGTTTCCATTCTTGAAACTCGGTGGTTAGCAGATACCAAAAATCACTTCCTTTGCTGTACGAGCTGACGAAGGTCTTGATATCAAGGTCGGATGCGTTCCTGATCTGGAAGCCATCCCGAACATGGGGCTGAGTAAGACGTTGGACGGTTGTGTTGTTGGTTCATTGCATCGGTGAGTTAACGAGAAGCCTACCAAAGTCATTATTGAGTGTTTGGACTCTAAACTATGCGTAGGTAAATCTAAAGAGACAAGAACGAGGGATTTTGTCGGACAACTTACCTCGGTGCTCAGGTTGAGTGCAGGGGCTGCTGAAGTGACGATTGTTCTCCTGTTGAGAGTTGAATGCTCGCTGCAGTCTTATAATACCAGTCTGCATCCCACGGGTCAGACAGAATGGTCGCTCATGCAAGGATATGCTGTGATGGAAATCGGGTCAGGAGAAAACAACGTTCTCAGCAAGCTTCAGGTAAGTGCGCCACCTCTTTTCAGACCGTCATCCATTTGGCACCACATATTCAATACCCCCGATATCCTCACGATTCCCATTGTAGCTCGGGCGTCTTTCCACTCGAAACACTTTCGAGAAGTCCCAATACCAATCTCGTCAGGAGAATTACATCTGGCTTGAAAGGCTCCACTCTGCAGTTTCGATCGTCGGGTAGTGGCATGTTCCTGACTCGTAATGGAACTCCTGCACCCTAATTTCTTCTCAGCCTGGATGATAGGGTCAGTCCGTTTCTCCCTGGCAGGCAAATCACAATAACTCATCACGTGGAGTGACCGCACACATTCCCGTCACAGAGATCGGTAGACGGTGGGCTTGCATCGTTCAATTCCGGAAACTCGATCAATGTAGCCCGGTTATGGCTGATTGTGTCTATGACTGACTCAGGACTGAAACGGACAGAAGGTCATCATTCTCGCTGATCAAACGCTACATCTGTCATCAACATCCTTCCCATCTCAGAGTTACAACACGGTTCACAAATCTCTACATCTCTACATCTCTACAAACAGGCGCGATATCCCCACGACGCCAGCTTTGATAACGATTCCATCGAGAGGTGCTCACTCAGACGGCTGGACGTCGATCTTGTCGAAGGAGTGGAAGGTGATATAGGTGGTCTTTCCTCTGGCATTGATATAGACTCCAGCACGTTGGGTATCGCCGGAGTTCTTGAATGCGACAAGGTCCCATCCGTTACGGTTCCACCTTTCGTAGTCGGGCCTCAGGTTGAACCAGGCTTCAGAGCCATCGTTGTTGGAGTACTTGCTGCAAAAGCACTGGATGTCGTGGTTGGACTTGTTGCGAACGAGGATGCTGTCACCGACGTAGGGCTGGCGAGCGAAGACGAGTGGACAATGTTAGAAAATAAGACGAAGCTTGGGCGCGAATTGGACCTGTACGCACGAGAGACATTGTTGCGGTTCTGTGTAAAATGTTCGTGAGTCAGTCGCACATGTGCAATTACTAATCAACTCACTGAATATACGTTTAGATTGTGGAGCAAAGCAATGGATATAGCAATCCTTCTGGAGAGAAAGTCGGAGAGGGTCAGAATGAGGATAAAGCGGCTGGTGGGAGCATGCCATTGGGCAGACTCTGAACGAAGTGACTGTACTCACAGGCTTCTGAACTCGGGGAGGTAGAGGCTAAGGATGCTGTGGATACATCCCAGGGCTTTTATCACGATTCATGCCGCTTCGGAATTGGATAGCGTCTCGACAAAGTTCACGTTGCTGTCAACGCAGTCAGTCTTCCATGCATTCGTAAACGACGAAGCGCTACTCCAATACAACCTTGGATGATGTATCACCTACGCGGAAGCTTATTGATACAATACTGTATTATTGAATCAATGTACTCAGCCATCAGAAAATTCGGACGGGCAGACACAATTGAGATAAGTTCAATTTGGTTTGCACGAGGCACTTGCTATGAGTAACAGGTGCTTGATTTTTTCATTCACATCGATAAAAGCAGCGTCGAACATACCAGCCTTCCAGGATCCATTCAACCCACTGGCACAAGATGAACACGAGGGACGTAAAGATAGCAATGGGGTGGTCGCCGAGGACGTCAAGGGACAGCGGCTCGTCAGTTGTCCATATCGATGCCCATTCCATTTCGTCTTCTTTTGATCTTGTGGTGATGCAAATATTGAAATCCGTGCCCGGTGAGGTGCGGAGAACAAGGGTTACGCAAACCCTTTACGTATTTTTACATCGACGAAAAAATCGTTTTCTACATCGTTTTTCTTACCCGCTGTTCATTTGTCTATCCCAAGTCGCTGTAGAACACACGACGTTAGCTATCTGTGTGAGATCAAGTACACCGATGAAGATTGTATAGGTTCAGACAAGACCGAGAGCCATGATGAACCATTGATACATCGTCATCACAGTGGTGAACTCGATTGGGAATATTGGCGCTTATCACCATTTTGAGATGCCGGAACCCTCCGAAAGGGAAGGCATCACAACCGTAGTCAGTTTGAATATGGAAAATGCAAAGAAAAAGAGGGCATATTGAACACTCCACGATCATAGAGGCTCACGGGGCCGACAAAGTCCACACCACCAATATAGAACCAGAGGCGCAGATCATCATGCCCGTTCAACAACCGTGACCGTCAAACTCGATCTCAGGGTATCCATCAATTATCGTGACGTCACATATTACAGTCACTAAATGCCAGCGTGTCGACTCGGGCTCTATTCCGTTCGACTCTGTTCAACTCCACAACGACTTAATGGTCAGGCTCTTTCCAGAATTATTGGACCTCATTTTCGATCTTCTGGGGTCGTCCGACAACAAGACAACTCTCAGGGCCTGCCTGTTGACCTCTCGGGACTGGTCAGCTCCATGCCGGCGCCATCTTTACAAGGACACTCAGGTGTTCGTGAACAGCCGGAAGCGAAGCATGGCAAGTTTCCTGACATTCCTCCACGATTATCCCAACGTGGGGCCATATGTTCGAAATCTTTCTCTCTCATCACGTCCTTCGGATTTCTTTGGAACCCCCCATCCTGGCGGCCTTTTCGACATAGACCTGCAATGTATCAAGGCGTTGCTCTCGTTAATGCTCAACTTAACCTCATTGACGATGGAGAAATTATACTTCAGGGCGCAGATGCCCCCAGGATTTGCGTATCCCGCCATCCTCATTTCCGACTCACCCCATTGCATACGCAAATTATCCATGAAATCCTGCCATTTCTCCGAGTCGATCCCAATGGATAACGGAAACGAACACATGGGCCGAGAATCACTGGAAACCGATCACCTTCTTCTACAGTTTCTTTCCCTATTCGAGAAAATCGACACTGGCGTTTTCAATTTTGAATCCCCGCTCGACGATTCAACACATAGTCTGGAAGATGGCGCGAGCCAACTCGAATTGCCCCTACAGCAGATCCAAATGCGTTCCCTCTCGTTATGCATCAGGCGGCCCTCTCCTACGTCCAAGGTCGTAAAAAGTTGCGTGGCCTTGGAGAGAATCGAAGAGTTGACGATTTCGTTCTGCGGTTCCTTCGACCCGAGGATCCTTTCGGACTTTGTCTCTCGAACACCCGCCATGCGAATGTTCCGACTGCAAGACGAGGGTGTTTGTGACCCATGTCTACCTGATTGTACGTCTATTGTGGTTTCCCATGAACTACAGAAGCGTATCTAATGAACACGTGGGCATTAGATGACGACTTGTCCTTGAGAGCAGATCTCTCCAAATGTCCAAATCTCCACACCTTCAAGTTTCGCTTCACTATAGCCATAACACATACGCTCTCCGATCCCCTCGAGCTTTGGTATAGATTCTGTGCGCTACTTCGGACAGCCCCCAAGACGCTGTCGAAGTTAGAGATTGACGTGTTTGATATGGACTACTGGGATCGCATCAATTGGAGTGACCTATCCCCAATCCTACTTCCGTTCGAAAACCTTTCTTCCGTATTGATCGTTATCAGCAAAGTTAAGCGCAGGTATCGGAGAGGACGAGGAATTCCAGCCGGAGCAAAACCCCCTGGAGGGGCGTTTAAAGAAATCAAACAATCTCTTTCCTGGCTGGATCAAAGGGGCGTTCTGAAAGTCGACATCATATGAATCATTTGTGGTTCTCGGTCGATATTTTCAAAGGCGTCCGCCTACATTGCTCCCTTCCAATCCCGCTGTTTTGCTCGAGAGGATAACAAAGACGAGGATCGAGTAGTTGTCAACGATAAAGGGATCGGCAAAGATGAGAGTGCCACAACATTTAGTACAATAGATCGACGTGAAAGACAAATGAACCTCGGTCCAAGAATTGGTGGGATCTGGTCATTCGAGCCAAGTGGTAGAAGCAGAGTTTTCGGCCTGGTAGATATCTCTATCTGCAAAGTTGATAAACGGAATGAGGAAGGATCCGAAGAAATTCCAGTAGCCTGAGGAGCAAGATACCCTGGAGATGCCATTCAAGAAATTAAACACTCGTTCTCCTGGCTGGATAAAAGGGGTGTTCTCCAAGTCGCTACTCAGTGAGTCGTGGGTGATTCACCGTGGATATCTTCAACGGCTTCCAACTATATCTCTCCCTTCCGGTTCTGCTATTTTTCTCGTTTCAAGTTTCATGAAGAAGGGAGGGGGAGAGAAAGCACCAACGAATGCCAAAACGCGTACGAGGCTTGGGGAGATGACGTGAGATCTCGTAGACAGCGATAAAAAGGATAGATGTCAGTCTTCGGATGTCATTCTGCCGTTCAAAGAAGATAAATGCCACCACATCTTGTACAATGGATCAGTATGAAAGACAAATGAACTTTGGTGCGAAACTTGGGTAAATGCCGGTCACTCGAGCCACCCGATAGAAGCAGAGCTTTCATTCTCGGAATCAAGGATGACTGCAAGCGAATGCTGAGTCAGTCGAGGGAAACAGAAGAAGTCCACTGTACCAAACTTCTAGGGTAGAATCAGCGCAGAACTCGCACACAGTTTTGCATGACGTCAGCGTCCACAAGGTGAGTCCCGTACGTTATGTGCGTTCCGAACGTCTCCCTCCCTTCTTGAACGTCGCTTTCTGGTTGGAAAACGATATAATACAAGATTCTAATTGAGGTAGAATGGCAAGGAAGATGTCCCATTGCATATATTACTCGTTGCGACTGCACCTCTTCCTGGTTGTGGGCCATATTTGCTGGTGTTGAATTAAAAAGGAAAACGGAATGAGCAAGAGTCACGATCGACGAGGCTTTGCAAACTTGAGAGATGTCGATATCGAGTCAATTTTCATCGCGTAGGGTCTCCCAAACATACAGATAATAAACATCGCAGGAAAATTCGGACCCTCTATCAAACTGGTCCCTCCAGGTGCACGTCATCAATGATACTGGACACTCCCTGAACAACCGATGATGGTCATTATCCCTCTCCAGTGTTCCCACAGGACTCAAACATGCATGCCAGCCTCCGTGGCCCGAAAGTAGAGCATATACCTCGGCAAATTGCGAGGTGACCCAGGAATCGACGCGTCTGATTGGCCAACTCAGCCTCTCCTTCCTAAAACGACGGAGAAGGACCCACACAGGAAAACAAACACAAACTCACCTTCTCGCAAGTATAAGGCTCTAACCACCCACTCGACACAGTCCCCACCCCCCTTGTCCTCCTACTCTCATCTTCTCTGCTTCTTTCTATTCACGCTCCATCCCTCTCGACAAGTACTTGGTTGGTGAGTACCTCCCATCGTGTCCATGAGCTTCACTGACTTGTAGTCTTCGTGACCCGCGACGAGTAGACTGATACAGGAGGGGCGATGGTGGAACTGCTGGAGGATCAGGTATGTTCTTCGGTCTCTCCAACCGGGCCTCCTCTGACACCACTCCCTAGGGTGTTGAGGGCCATCGCTACGACCGACGCGGGCGGGATATGGATGGGCGACGCAGGGCACCTGGGTTGACGTTGAGGTCAGGAAAAGGTCGGTTCACAGCTGACGTCCCTTGCAGCCGCCACACTTCAAGCTTCAAGGTCAAGGTTCAGGAAGGGGAGTAACAGGTGAAAAGGCTGAGAAGGGTGAGCCCCTTTGAATCGTTTCGACTCGCCCCGCCTCTGATGTGTTCACTAGTTGCGAGAAGACGATGAAGACCAAGGGGAGCGGGACGAGAATCGGTAGTCGGTTGATACTCTGTCGTTCCCCTTCGGGTAGGTCGTATGACATTGGGACGCCTGGCTGACATTTTCTTTTGCAGGGCCCCGAGGGAGGGCAAGGACAATCTGGGTGATCTCAGCTGTCCTTGTCCTGGCGCAGACCTTTACGTGGTCCTCGGGATAAGTACCTCATTCGGTCTCAGCCTGAGTCGAGTGAGGGAAACTAACATGCGCCTTAAGTCACAACAATAGTTAGGCTTAGGAATAGTATCATGTAGCAGTACTCTACCCACATAATATATCTTTTCAGATGGTACAGTTATGTTCGATAACTTGAGAGACTCCGAGTCAGTCGCCAACGTGAAGAGTCTCCGGAACACATGGACTGTGAACATCGTTGGTTCGCGCCTTCAATGGACAAGTCGGCCACGACAGGTGCGAGCCACCAATACTACTGGGGTACTCCCTTCGTACCAACAACGTCCAATATCCCTCTCTGGTGTCCTGCAGCATTCAAACGTCCATGTCAGCCTCCGTGGCCCGAAAGTAGAACAGATGCTTCGGCAAATCGCGATGTGGCCCAGGAATCGACGCGTCTGATTGGCCACTTCAGCCCTCCTTCCTAAAACGACGGAGGAAGGACCCACACTGGAAAACAAACACAAACTCACCTTCTCGCAAGTATAAGGCTCTAACCACCCACTCGACACAATCCCTCATCCCCCTTGTCCTCCTACTCTCATCTTTTCTGCTTCTTTCTATTCACGCTCCATCCCTCTCGACAATTACTTGGTTGGTGAGTGCCCCCATCGTGTCCATGAGCTTTACTGACTTGTAGTCTTCGTGGCCCGCAACGAGTAGACTGCTACAGGAGGGGCGATGGTGGAATTGCTGAAGGATCTGGTACGTGCTTCGCTCTCTACCAACGAAACCCCCTCTGACACCACTTCCTAGGGTGTTGAGGGCCATCGCTACGACCGACGCGGGCGGGATATGGATGGGCGACGCTGGGCACCCGGGTTGAGGTCGAGGTCAGGAAAAGGTCGGTTCGCGGCTGACGTCTCTTGTAGTTACCACACTTCAAGCTTCAAGGTCAAGGTTCGGGAGGGGGGTAGTGCGTACAGACGTTGACTAGGGTAGGCCTCTGTTTCTTCAACTCCCGTTGTGGCTCTTCTGATGTGGCCACTGGCCATTAGCAAGAAGACGATGAAGACCAGGGGGAGCGAGACGAAATCGGGTGGTGCTCTGTCGTTCCCCCGAGTAGGTTTTCTGACGCTGGGAGACCTGACTGACTCTTTGATCTCTAGGTCCTGAGGGAGGGCAAGGATGATGGGCATGTTCCCAGTCATCTTTGTCCTGGCGCAGACCTTTACGTGGTCCTCGGGATAAGTACCTCGTTCGACCTCAGCTGAAGTCGAGTGAGGGAAACTAACATGCGCCTTAAGTCAAAAAAAAATGAGAGGCAGTAGTAGTCTCGTGTAGTATTACTCCACGCACATTATATATTTCTTGAGCTTGACGGGGTATACCCTCAATCTTACATCATAACGCGTCAAAGTCGAAGGAAAATGAGCGATGATATCTCAAATCAAGTTCTGAATGGTATTGTGAGTAAGTGTACACCGCTGCGATACTCTTTAGGGGTGATTCAGAAGGAGTTGGTGAATAGGGTCAGAGGCAATGAAAAATTTGAGAACAAGTGTTCGAGATCCAGAAACTTCGACCAGTAATGAACAGAACCAGTAGGACCATTCAAGAATTCATTCAGTTCTTTGCGTATGCAGAGACACAATTATGAGAGTTGTTGCGAATGGATGTGTGGTGGAGGAATCGGACGCCGGAAGAGCGACAAGTCCGGAGCCGGAAGTGCCCGAAGGCAAACCTCGTCTCTCTCCAGCCACCAGCAGCATCCCATCGGCCAAACCACCAATCCTTCCAAAGTCCTTTCACTATGTCTTAGTATGTTTATCTCTTACTTCGTTTCTCAAGGTTTCGGAATGCTAACATACTCTTTTTACAGCGTCATCCTCGGCCGCGCCATCAAAAACGAGTACCTCGCCATTGGTACGCTGCTCGGTACAGCTGGTCTCACGTTCGCTGCGATGGGTGGCTCCAAGAAGGATGCACACGCTCCCTCAGGCTCAGGGAAGCAGACGATTGCGCAGGTTAAGGAGAGCGTAAAGTTCAACGCCGGTTCAAGGTGTGTACACTCAGAATTTCACGCAAGGTTGCAGGTTACTCATTAACTCCCCACAGCGAGGAAGAACAATTGTAAGATAACTCATGACTTTGAAAAAAGACCGCTCTGTGAGCAACTGACTGACCAGGTTCGACAGTATCAAGAACTTCATCGCCGAAGCGGAGAAGGAGTCAAAACACTAGAGCAGTTGTAGATGTTGATTGCTTTACACCTTAATCTCATTCTTTGACCACCTCACTATGATTTTTCGTCTTGCACTGTTGAAGAGTTTTACACCTGAACGATACCCTGAGTGAAAGTCGTGCGATTGCTACGTTCCGACTGTCTGCGACGTTACGGAAAATGAGGGAGCGGTCGCCACCAGAAGCCCCAAAGGCGAGAATGATTTCGGCAGTGATTTGTTTTAAGCTTCTTCCCATCCGACTTTCGTCTCGACCCAACACGCTTGTTGCCCAGTCCGCTCAAGCGTATCTCCGTCTCCAACAACCCCCACCTTCCTTTTCTTTCCTTCCATCTACTCTACTCTCTTTACTTTCCAAATCGCCCCCAAATTGGATGCAAATTCCCAATCTCGCCTGAATCCTGAACCTGTCATTACGAATCAAACCAACAGATACTCTTCGATCTTTATTTCCAAGCCTCTATCGCACACGAGAGTTCAACGACCAGAACAACGACCACCACGTATACAATGACTACGTCAATCACATCACCGACACACGCTGGTCCTCGCCCCCTTCAACTTGTCCGAGTCGAAGGAGCCGTCCCACCTGGTCCCGCAACTGCACCGTTATCTTCCTCTCGTCATTCCTCCTACCCCTCACCAATATCGACGGGTCTACCGACACCTCCTCAAACAGTGACGACGCCAAAATCCAGCCGAAGACCGACCTCACTAACCAACTCTCGCCGCCAATCGTCCATATCTTACTTCCCCAGCGACCACCTCGCCGAGCTACGCTCTCCCTCACCACGTCTACCTCCGTCTTTTTCTCCACTCAGTCCAACTCCCACTCCGAGTCCTGGTCCGAGTAAATTTCCGTTTAGAGGTGGAGTCCGGCGGAGCAGTTCGTTGAGTGTGCGTACTGGGGAAACCATCCAAACGAGTCCACTTTTCAGCAAAGGAGCGAATAAGGGAGATCGGCATAGTTTGGGTTCTGAGAATGTTCCGTTGGCTTCGCCTGGTGTTGGTCCTGCGCCTGATCGCGCACCTTTGACACTTACCGAGAAGTACGTTGTCTTATCTGTCCTTTTTCTCACTTTATCCTTATTGGCTCTTTGAATCTCTTATTTATCATTTCAGACACGCGGACCTCCTACGATTTATCGCTCAGAAAGAGTCCAAATGCCTCGAATTACGTTCCCAGTTAACAGTACACGAAGCCGAGCTCAGAGAACTCAAACGCAAATGGGAGCGTATCGTTAGCAGGGGAATGGACCGTGCCTACTCTTCCTCTCCCTCGTCCGCAAACACATCTCCCAACCTCTCGTCAAACAACCACGGAGCGGCCCATGGCCTTGCAGCCGCTCTACTACCCGCTGGTGGTAACACCGGTGCTGTCCTCGACGGCATCAAAGGCGGGGTACAGGATCTGGGCCGTCTATTGGCCGCAGGGCTTGATCTTTCAGGTGGTGCTATGGACGATGCGTTGTCTTCAAGCACGACACATATCGGAGGCAATATGGCTAATGTCTCGAGATCTTCCGTGGTTTCGACTTCGACTGTGAAGATGCAAAGACATGTCATGACACCGAGTATCAGTTCCGTGTCGACTTCTACTACGGCTGTTTCAGATAGTACGGCTGGCACGAGACTTTCGCAGTCTTCTGTCTCGTCTATCTCGTTTTTGGAGGATGAGGATAAGGTGATTTCGGAAGAGCCCGAGGAGGAGGCTCAGCAGGATCCCTCACCCGATAACTCTACACATTCGACAATCAAAGAGCAAATCGGGGAAGAGAATGTTGTTACTGCCAATGTTTCGATGTCACATTCGGAGAAATCCACCAAGGGCCTTCGTCGTCGATCGCGAGAAGTACCGAAATTACCAGAGTTGAACGAGACGTCGACGACCAAGGCGAAGACTGAAATGACTTCTACCTCACCGACATCCGCCGGACTTCCTCGACCCGCGAAACAACGTATTGCGATTAAGCGAGCCTCGACAGGATTGGCACCTTCCTCCGGATTGGTTCCCTTGAGCCAACCTATGTCGTCATGGATGGGGAGTGTAGGCAAGAAGTGGGAAGAGATCCAAAAAGGCGAAACGTACGCATATATTTTTCTTTTTGAATGGTGTACTCTCGGGGATTGTTTCGGTTGACAGTTTGTGTCTATTTAGGTTCACAAAGTCACAGAAAAGAGCATCGTTACTCCTTTCGGACGTTTCGCATTCATTATTTGGTTCTCTCGCTTCTCCAACCACACCATCCTCCGCACACATGGTCTCCCCTGCACAATGCCAAAGATCCCATTCGAGTGAAACGTACTCTTCAAAGTCCACGTCGTCTTCGTCAATATCTATCACTACGAATCCCTTTCTTGCGACGATTTCACCCCTCTCGCCTTCCCCTTCACCATTGTCGAGTTCGACTTCACAGTCACTTTTGGACGATGATTTTGAAGAGTCTCAGGGTGTTGATTCTGTATATGAGGGGAAGGGTTTGGGAGATGTGTTGGTTCCTACTACTGTGTCTCCTTCCGCGAACGCGAATAAGGAGACAAGTTCGAATGCGACAAAGTCGTTGATTGATGATGATGACGACTGGAATTGGTGATTGGTGAGGTGATTGGTATTCATGACGAACCTCTGTCGTATATCTGGACGATGGTTCCTATGTCCTTGTGCTCCCATTTTGTCGGCTGGGCCGTTTGTGAACTTCGCTTGGGGCCCTTGGGTTTTATTTTGATCGAATACTGTCGTTTTATCGTAGTCTCTCTTCTCCTTCTCTCACTCCGTTTCTATCGGATTCCGAGTGAGACCATTCCTCTTCCTACACATACACACGATCGTTTTATATTCTTCACTCTCTTTTTGTCTTTCGTCCTCGCTAGTACTTCGAGCTTTGAGATTGGAATTCGTATTGCAAACTATTGTACATCCTTTTGTGCGTTTTGTTCTATCGGGCGATATTAATAATAGCATTCTATATCCTCTCGGACTGTACTGTATCTTGTCATCTGTGGAAAGCCGTTACGCTTAAGGTGGGAGATTTTTCGAGTGCCCAGTGTTTTGATCTAGCTGCCGAATCCGAAGCGGGAGTTTCAAGTACTGGCGTACATCGAAGAAATACAAGACTTTGATCAAGTACGTATATTAGAACTCTAATGTTGATACCGTCCACCTTGACTTCCTTTCGTCCATCGATCCATCCTCCTTCCTTTCATCCATCCACCCGCCTTCCTTTCGTCCGTCCACCCATCCTTTTNNNCATCTATGGGACCTCGGCAGCCTGAATCGCCTGGCACACCTCAGAACCAACGACCCGGCATACAATGTAAGCAGGAAGACACCGCCTTGGTATCAAAAGTGACTGACTGCTTCGGTCTCATGATGGGCATTGTAGGTTTCTTGATAAGGCTCGCTTGTAATTAATGTCCGGTTCTCACCCCCAGTGTTCGCCCCGACGCCGTCATGACGCCCCGTCGATGGGCGCTTGACGCCCCGGCCGGGTGTCTGACGTCTTGACGAGCTCGTCAAGTGTTGCTCGTGGTTGGCTCGTGGCAGTCTCGTGGTTAGTAGTGCAAGTATCGATTGAAGAGCAAGTAAGGTGCTGGAATATGTATATGCCAGAAAAGATGTTGGGTGTTTGTGGGTCATGTTTATGCCCTACAACTATCGATTCGTGTCGCAGCTGTATTCAAGTTGTAGTGAGCCCAAATATGGAAAACGGGAGTTGTTCTTGCCCAAATTAGTCGTAGTTTCCGTAAAAGAGCCGCGTCCCTCGTCAACTGACGGCTTGGCCGTGTCATGACGCCGTCTGACGTGACCCGTGTCACCATGTCATGACCTTCGTGACGTCCTGACTTGACGCGGCGAACACTGCTCACCCCACTGTTAGCGTTGCTTCTGAAGGCATCAGAAGACGATTCATCTTTTTCCCATTTCAGTGTGTTCGGGGATCCGTGTTCTTGCATCATGGCATCAAAATCCCTTCATTCAAATATCTCCACCGCTCTGCGAACATATCTTGATGGTCCGCCATTGACCTGATCCCCCTAACTTTCATTGTCTTCGAGTCCTCTTGTCTCAATACACCCGAATCCGATCCTGTGTAAACCCTTGTCGTATACACAAGTAGACTGGCGACGCACATCGCACACATACTGTATACCAGCCGAGGGGTTACACTCTTTCCCTTCATTCTTCCCTGTATTCCCTACAGAGGTCGCAGAATGCAAGGTCGTCCTATATTGTCCTTGTGGTCTGCCGTTGTCATTCTCTCGTTATTCTGTCTGCCCTCACTCTCACAGGATTTCTCTGTTCCAACCATATGGCGGGTACGTCCAATTATCGTGTCTCCAGCGCGAATGCTGAGATCCTTGATGACAGAAACCAACTTCTGAATATACTCGTTCTGAGCTCAATGATATTGCTCAGGGAATAATTGATTCTGTGGCAGTAACTATCGACAGTACTACTGGACTTCATCGTGAGCACGGATTCATTCTAATTCCGAATGACAAGCTAACAGTGATTGATCTCTTTGCCAGCTGATCTTGCTTATCCACAGAACGCGAACATGATGGTGGGGATAGCCACGCACGACGCATTAGTTGCAGGTTCGAAGAATCAAGGGACGGTCACTGGTAGTCTGCAGGCCGTGGCAACGCTGAACCATCTCTTCTGGCAAACTCAGTACGTCGATCCTCATTGATACTGTAAGACGTGGCAACGCTCATGATCACTGCGGAAAGGGTGCGTTGGTCCCGAGTCGCGTGGTGACAATCTTGATGCTAGGAACGTGAGGCTGAAATACCAATAGCGCGTGAACTCAGATTCTCTGTATGTCGGTTTCTTGAGAGTCAGATTTTCTCCGCTGATAGGTCCTAGCCAATGGTCCCTCGCTGTTCAGGCCGCCTATCGTGCTTATGGACGTTCGGATTCACTCAACTTGGCCATGAGCATATGGGATGCGCTTTCGGTGTATCAGATCACCCCAGAGAATGCGGCAAGCGGTACGCATCCACAGAAGAATACTACCTTCTCCCAAATGTGTAACGGAGGTATGATTGATTTTGTGAATCGAACACCATGACTCTTATTTTGCTTAAGCCTCGACAGCGGGTGGAGTGTTTCGTGTAGGTGCTTCGGCCCTACGTATCTCCTCTTGATTGTTGAACAAGCTTTGTTCCCTAGTTCCCTGATAATCGGGCAAACGTACTGGAAGAGACAAGTGTAAATGGCGTTTCTGTCTGGTGAGCCGTGGTCATTTTAATCGCAGTTCCACCGACTCACAATATCTTAGCACATTTCTTGTGTTGGTATCGCTACGTTTTCTTCGTCTCTGCGGGAGTCCTTATCCTCGATCTCTCGTAGCTTGTCTGCCCGTCTTTATGAAGTAACGCATGACTCCAAGTATGCAGCAGCAGCGGAACTCGCAGCCCAGTTCATCATGTCCCAATTGTACAATGGGTCAATCATCCAGGACACGATAAACCTTTCAAATTGTAGCTACAATACCGGTATTGGAAGTTACAACACAGGTTTCTTCATAGAAGGACTTAGTGTTTACGCTAACGTCACTCAAAACTCTACATGGACCACAAAGTGAGTCAATCTGAGGCTGACTACCAAGCCCTACCACTACTGACCCTTCCCAAGTCTCAATAAGGTCCTTTTTACTGCCATTAACTACCCCCCATTGACTCGCTATGACGGGGTCATGATCGAAGGTTTTTTCATTCCGTTCATCACGTTCGATTCCACTATATTGGTCTCTGACAGACGCAAAGTCGTCAACAACGCCCACGACGTTCTCGAATGATTTTGCATGTGGTCTCAAGGGTGAGAGGCACGAATGTCAATCAACTGGTTCGTTACTCACATGCTTCTAGGTACCTACATTCGCGGGCTGTTTGAGATGTGGACGCGATCGACAGACGCAAAAATCAAGAATTTCTTGCAAAGCTATCTATTCGTCCAGGTCGGGATTAAGATTGATGAATGAGACATATGCTGACGTTCCTTGTCACAGCTGAATGCACTTCTGGATCTCGCAAGGCTCCCTGGGACAAACCAGTTTTCGTCCAGTTGGCCGGGTACCTACCCTCTAAACCTTGACGCTTGTAGTCAGTTCGCAGCCCTTGACGTGTTTAACGCCGCCATCGGATTGACTCCCGCATCAAACGACACAATGTCAGTCCATTTTCGCTCTACTGAACATTGTCTCTGTCTTGATCTATGTTTGCCATAGTTCGTCTCCGCCCCCCGAAACTTCTTTGGCTTCTTCGGGGTCCGGGAAATCAACAAATGTCGGACTCATAGTCGGGGTCACAATAGCTGCTATTGTCGTCCTGGTTGCTCTTGTTTGTGGCTTCTTATGGTGGAGGAGACGTGGTCGTCGGCCAACTGAATTGCTTTCACGTTCATCCCTGTCCCTCATAAGCGAGACGGGGAATCTCACATCCACCTACGCAATCGAGCCTTTCGTCGCTCAAAGCCCTACTATCACATCTTCTCCAACTCCTCGAGACCCTCACTCAGAAAAAATGAGGCCCCCACCTACTCAGCCAAATAGCCATGGTCAAAGTGATACCTCGCCTCAGATGCCTGGCGGAGGACCAGCTCCTCGGTCAAGGGCAGAAAAGGGTACGCGGCTTCATCAGGATCCAGTATCCCTCACAACTGCGATATCCAATCGCGACCAACCTTCTTCTCATTCGAGGGCCGTCGGTCAATCGCAAGGGGGAAATGACGTAGCCGACCCGTCTCAGATACCCCAGTTGATACATACCCTCAATCAAGCCCTTGCCAGGCTTCCGCCAGCACTCGTGGATGGAGAAAATCCACCTGAGTACATGACAATGTGAGGTGATCAATCGTTTTTTTTAGGGCATTCAGTGTACATAAATACGGCTTTTTTGGGTCATGTATTTCTACTCTATCTATATTTCAAGCCGCGATGTTTTTTTTTTCAGACCTCAAGTGACAGATTGTTGAGAATGGACCTTAATACATCTGCAAGGAGTACAGTAAATAGTATTCGCCGTACAACCCCAAGTTTTTTTTTCGACACTTTGACTTTGGACGGTATTGCGTATACATCGACAATTGTATAACTTGATCATGTTCACTCAGGCAGGATTGATATCGCCTTCGGGCACTTCCGGATCTGAGTATGTGGATCTTCCGCCGGCCGCTTACGTACTCTCCAGCCCTGCTCTCTTCCACGACGACTCTGTCACGAAATTGGATCTTACGCAAAGTCTTGAATGGACATCTCAACTAGTTTCGAGTGATACTGCCGACTCTGTTTATTATTACTCAACGACCATTTCTCCAACCATGGGCACACCTACTCTCATTGTTTCTCTCTCGATTAACTGATCTGAATCGCTATCAAAAGGTGCCCTTGTAGTACGCCAATGCTCGCAGTCCGTTTAAGATTCTGGTTCGGTATATCACAACTTCCTTGTCTTCAAGCTGCACACTTCATCCTTGAGGGAGAATTTAGGGGTATTCCCGGTCAAGTCAATCCCATCTCAAGAAATATATTATGGAGGTAGGATTCTGTCATTTGATGCTATTACTACTCCTCATTATTCCTTTGAACTTAAGGCGCATGTCAGTTTCCCTCACTCGACTTCAGCTGAGGTCGAATGAGGTACTTATCCCGAGGACCACGTAAAGGTCTGCGCCAGGACAAAGATGACTTGGGGACACCCCGTCATCCTTGCCCTCCCCCGGGACCTAGAGATCAAAGGGTCAGTCATGTCTCCCAGTGTCAGACAACCTACTCGGGGGAACGACAGAGCACCACCCGATTTCGTCCGCTCCCCTTGGTCTTCATCGTCTTCCTCCTTATAACCAGCGGCCACATCAGAGGGGCCACAGCAGGGGTTGAAGAAACAAAGAGACCCACCCTCATCAACGCTTGGGCGCTCTACTCCCTCTCCCGAACCTTGGCCTTGAAGCTTGAGGTGTGGTGGCTACAAGAGACGTCAGCCGCGAACCGACCTTTTCCTGACCTCGACAGCAACCAGGTGCCCAGCGTCGCCCATCCATATCCCGCTCGCGTCGGTCGTAGTGATGGCCCTCAACACCCTAGGAAGTGGTGTCAGAGGGGGGCCTAGTTGGTAGAGAGCGAAGCACGTACCTGATCCTTCAGCAGTCCCACCATCGCCCCTCCTGTATCAGTCTACTCGTCGCGGGCCACGAAGACTACAAGTCAGTGAAGCTCATGGACACGATGGGAGACACTCACCAACCAAGTAATTGTCGAGAGGGATGGAGCGTGAATAGAAAAAGCAGAGAAGATGAGAGTAGGAGGACAAGGGGGAAGAGGGATTGTGTCGGGGGGTTAGTTGGAGCCTTATACTTGCGAGAAGGTGAGTTTGTGTTTGTTTTCCCGTGTGGGTCCTTCTCCGTCGTTTTAGGAAGGAGAGGCTGAGTTGGCCAATCAGACGCGTCGATTCCTGGACCACCTCGCAATTTGCCGAGGTATATGCTCTACTTTCGGGCCACGGAGGCTGACATGAACATTTGAGTGCTGCAGGACACCAGAAATGGTTATTGGACGTTGTTAGTACGAAAGGAGCATCGTTGACGCGCACCTGAAGTGGTCGAGTTGTTCATCGAAGGCGCGAACCTACGATGTTCACAATATACGTGTTCCGAAGACCCTTATGAACTCTGTAGGAGGAGTAATTCGCTTCATATGAGGGTTTCTAATATTCCCAAAGCTTCGTAGAGCACAAGTTTCACCTTACATTATCTCTTCGCTTTTCAATCAACCCCAGCAAAGCCAAATCACAATTCACCTCACCGCCATTTGCCGAACTTCCTTGACCTGCAAAACAACGTGTTGCGATCTTGCGAGCATCGACATGATTGACGCCTTTCTCCGTTTTGGTGCCTTGCGGCCAACCTATGTCGTCATGGATGGGCAGTGTAGGCAAGAAGTGGGAGGAGATCCAAACAAGCGAAACGTACGCATATATATTCTCTTTTCGAATGGTATACTCTCTTGGGGATTGTTTCGGTTGACACTTTGTGTCGGTTTAGGTTCACAAAGTCACAGAAAGGGGTCGTTACTCTTTTCGGATGTTTCGCCTTCATTATTTGGTTCTCCGGCTTCCCCAACCACACAGTCCTCTGCACACACGGTCTTCCCTTCACGATGCCCAAGATCCCGTTCGAGTGAAACATACTCCTCAGAAAACGCATCATCTTTTTTCTTGCGACCATCTCACCTTCTCGTCTTCCCGTCCGCCATTGCCAAGTCTGACTTCACAGTCACTTTTGGACGATGATTTCGAAGAGTCTCAGGGTTGTTGATTCTACATCTGAGGGAAGGGTTCAGGTGATGTGCTGTGTCTCCTTCTGCGAATGCGACAAAGTCGTTGATTGATGATGGTGGTGATGATCGGGATTGGTGATTTGTGAGGTTTGTGATACTCCTTGTGCTCCCGTTTTGTCAGCCAGACCGTACGTGAACCCCGCATGGGTCCTAGGTTTTCAGATTGATCGTATGCCGTTATTTTATTGTAGTTTCATTTCCCCAACTCACTTGACTGGCTCCCCCTAGATTCCAAGTGAATCAAATGCTACACATCCACACAATCATTTTATATTCTTCGCCTCTCACATTCGAGCTTTGAGATCATAATTCGCACATCCCTTTTTTTTCTATCGATCGATATCGGTACTATGACCTTATGCCCTCTCGGAGTGTACGGTATCCTTCTCAGGGTCATCGTGGGAGATTTTCAGGGATCCTCTGGAGAGTTCTGATCCAGCTAGGAGTTTCTTTGACTCGCCTCGCAACACCGCACAACTTGCGTCAAGTACTCGCGATTGTACTCTTCTCAGAATACATCTTTCCATCATTCCCTCCTTCTATTCATCAATCCACCCATCTTCCCATCCTTCCGGAGTCGGCATTGCCTACCATACACCAGAACCAGTGAACCCGGTTACTGAAATGAGAAGATCCCACCTTCGTATCAAGGGCGACTGAGGGCGTCAATCTCATGTTGGGCATTGAAAAGAAGGTGTTCATTATCCTCGCGAGGAACCAATGTTGGTTTTCGCCCTGTCAGCGTTGCCTCAAAGATATCTCGCCTTTGTCCTCCCTTCATTCCAATATAACCATCCCTCTGCAAGCATCTCTTGGTGATCCACCATCAACCAACTTGTACCAACCCTCGCCGTCTTTGCCTTAAGGTCTTCCTGTCCCAATACAACCGATCCCCAAAATCCTTGTCGCATATACGAATCGACTAGCTGCGTACACATATTGAATGGTCCCTTTCACCCCTCAAATATCCGTGTATTCTCTCCAGAGCTACTAGTAGGAGATGCAAGGCCTTCCTATGTTGCCCTGGCGGTCGGCCGCTGTCATTCTTTCGTTATTTTGCCTACCCTCAAATTCACAGGATTTTTCTGTTCCAAGTATATGGCGGGTAAGTCCAGTTCCTGTGTATTCAGCGTGACTCATGCTGAGACCCGGACCCTCAATGACAGAAACCAACTTCTGAGTACACTCGGTCTGAACTCAGTAACATCGCGCAGGGAGTACTCGACACTTTGTCGATATCAATTAACAGGACTGATGGATTTCATCGTGAGCGCAGATTCGTCGACATTCGAATTCGGGATACCAGCCTGACAATGATCGATCCATTTGCAGCTGATCTTAATAATGCACAGAATGCGATGCTAATGGTAGGGATAGCAACGCACGACGCATTACTGGCAACCTTGCAGAATCAAGGGACGGTGACGGGTAGTCTGAAGACTGTGGAAACGATGAATAATCGCTTCTGGTTTGCTCCGTACGTCAATCCTCATTAATGCTTTCAGGCTTGGTTCGCATGGTAAGGCTCATAATTATTGTGAAAAGGACCCAGGTGTGTAGGTCGTGTTGTTACGATGCTATGAACGTTGGGCTAAACGACCTGTAGCACATGAACATAAATCCTCTGTATGTCCGTTTCTTTCAGTCGAATTATTTAACTTATACGTTCTAGTCAATGGTCACTCGCCGTTCAGGCTGCATATCGCGCTTATGGAAGCTCAGATTCACTCACCTTGGCGATGAGCATATGGGACGCGGTTTCAGTTTCCCAGATTACCGCAGAGAATGCTGCGAATGGTACACATCCACAGAAGAATGGTACCTTCTCCCAAATGTGTAACGGAGGTATGATGGATTTGGTAAATTGAACATAGTGATTCTCATTTTGCCCTAGCTTCAACTGCGGGTGGAGTATTTCGTGTAGGCTCTTCAACTCTGCCTGCGTGAATACTTAGATGAGCTTTGGTCCTTAGTACGCTGATATTCAAGCAGACACGCAGGTAGATGGTCTCTCTAGCAGGTAAGCTGCGGAGATACAGCATTATCATTGTCTCGTCAACTTACGATATCTCAGCGTATTTCTTATGTTGGTATATCTACGTCTTCTTCATTTACGCGGAAGTCCTCATCCTCGATCTGTCATAGCTTGTCGGCCCGTCTTTATGAAGTAACGCGTGACTCGAAGTATGCGACAGCAGCGGAACTAGCAGCCCAATTCATCACTTCCCAATTGTACAATGGATCGATCATCCTGGATACGATAACCCTGTCAGATTGTAGCTACAATACCGGTGCTTGGAGTTACAACACGGGTTTCTTCATAGAGGGACTTAGTGTTTACGCTAACGTCACTCAAAACTCTACATGGACCACAAAGTGAGTCGATCTCAGGCTGCCTACCAGGCCCTACCACCACTGACCCTTCTCAAGTCTCAATAAGGTCCTGTTTACTGCGATTAACTTTCCCCCACTGACTCGCTATGACGGGATCATCATAGAAGGTTTGTTTATTCCGTTCATCATGCTCATTCCGCTATATAAGTCTCGCACAGATGCGAAGCCGTCAACAACGCCCATGACATTCTCGAACGATTTCGAATGTGGTTTCAAGGGTGAGATGCACGAATGTCGGTTTACCGGTCCATGACTCACATGCGTCCAGGTATCTACATGCATGGGCTGTTTGAAGTGTGGACGCGAACGACAGACCCAAAAGTCAAGAATTTCTTGCAAAGCTATCTATTCGTTCAGGTCGGGATCGAGTTTCATAAATTAGACACCCGCTGATGTTCCTTGTCTTAGCTGAATGCAATTCTGGATCTCGCAAGGCTCCCTGGGACAAACCAGTTTTCATCCAGTTGGCCAGGACCTTACCCTCTAAACCTCGACGCATGTAGCCAGTTGGCAGCTCTTGAGGTGTTCAACGCCGCAATAGGATTGACTCCCATATCAAACAGCACAACGTCAGTCCGTTTTCGCTGTGCTGAACCCTGTCTCCATCTTGATCTATGTTCGCTATAGTCCATCGCCGCCCCCCGAAACTTCTCTGCCTTCTTCAGGGCCCGTAAAATCGACAAATGTCGGACTCATCGTCGGGGTTACAATAGCTGCTATCGTCGTCCTGGTTGCTCTTATTGTTGGTTTTATGTGGTGGAGGAGGCGTGGTCGTCGAGCCTCTGCGTTGCGTTCACGCTCGTCTCCCTTAAATGAGACGAGGGATCTCGCACCCACCTACGCAATCGAGCCTTTCGTTGCACCAATCTCTACTGGTACATCTCCTGCAACCCCTCAAGGCTATCTCTCAAGGAAAACGAGGCTCCCGCCTACTCAGCCAAATAGCCATAGTCATACTGAAACTGCGGCTCTGTTGCCTGGCGGAGCTCGGCCAAATACAGACCATAGTACGCGACTCGATCAGGGACCTCCATCCATCACGAACTTGATACCCAATCACAACCAACCGTCTTCTCATTCGAGGGACCCTGGTCAATCGCAAGGTGGAAATGACGTAGCCGATCCGTCCCGGATACCCCAATTGATCCATACCCTCAATCAAGCCCTTGCCAGGCTTCCACCAGAACTCGTAACTGGACCTGTGGATAGAGAAAATCCTCCTGAGTACATGGCCATGTGAGGTGGTTAATCGGCGTTGGGGACATTTGTAATATATATATTCGGGGTTTTTGGGTCTTGTTTTTCTACCCCATTTATTCTTTCCATGGTAAAGCTGCGATGATTCGGTTTCACGCCTCACAATGACAGATTGGTAACAGCTCCCAAGACACTCATCCTCAGTGTTCCGAGTATAGGAAGCATGATTGCTTGACCTTCCAAGCTTTGAAAGAACGAGACATCTGGGATTGCTTCCGGAAGGGACTCTAACGGTACCATAACGGTACCATCTGAGCTCCGGGGTCAGAGAAATGAGAACTGCACATGTTGATCATTCGAATATCTAAGAATGGACGCCAGTCGACGTCGTACTGTATTGTCATATTGGGCAATCCAACCAGTGAACGAGTCGTGACTACAGATTATGATATTTGCACAAACGGACGCGCTTGTTTTGGACCACGACGTCAAGAAACGACCACATGAATGGGATCACGTCCATCACAATCATCTCAATAATTACGATGGCGATACCAACTGAATGAGCTTTCTACATAACCTTTCCATTCTTCTTGACCAAATTGCCAATTGGTCAGAACTGTCTGTGACTGGTCCAAGGACTCCGCGGAGTACAGCGTATAGTGTACCTCATTGGATATTCACGGGACCAAGACCTCTACTGTATTGACGATCTCCCGTTCATCGGAGAATAGGATTTCCAATCGCTTTCGGGCGGTATTGAGCATTGCTCGTCCAGGCACTGCCTCTTGTTTTGTATTGCACCATCCTCATTAACTTGTGGGCACGGGACCTGAGGCCAAGCTGCAGTGGGGGTCAGATGTATTCGGGTTGGATCAATATTGGGAGAGCCAGGGTCCATGGCGTACCATGCAATGTGACGGGCGCGACATGAGTTTGTAGTTTGGCCGATATGTCGTATTTGTTGGGGATTCGCGATCTTGCACCATATTGGGTCGACAAAGGGGGGACCTGCGCAGAAGAAATGGTATAAGAAGGGTGAAACAACTCTCGAAAACAGCAGAGACATTCTCTTCAGCTACAACCCGCATTCCTACAACTCGTAAGTCAAATCATTCACCATCTTTACAACTCAGGACTTACGCGGCTTCCGCCAGTTTAACAGCCTTTCCAGCCCAACAATGTCTTACGTAGGCCCACCCTTCTCCTGCTCACGATCACCGTCTCCCCGAATCCTGACGCCTCTTTCTTCCTCACCCAGCCCTACGTTCAAGACGGTTTCCTTATCAGGAACACCTCCGACCACAACATCTCAGCCTTCGTCAGTGCCTACAACGGCGGCAGTGACGACTGGTACAGCCTCTCCTCCTCCTACAAGGGAGATTCCTGGGCTCGCAACGGCTGGGAGGTCGTCGCGTTCAAGAACGAAAACGACACCAAGCGTGTCGGTTTCTACCTCAATGCCAAAAACAAGACGACATATATCATCTTCCATTCCTTTGATAACGTCGAGATCCATACCTCCGATTGATTGGTTCAGGGAGAGCTGGGAGTTTGTCATGTAATAGTATTGACGAATTGATCGTTTCATGGTTTGAGAATGAGATTTGTATATGTTGCGACATGTTCGCGATGGATAACAGCCTGTTAGGTGAAAGGTCGCAATGAAAAGCAGGTACTGAACTTCCTCCCTATGCTTCACATCACAGGTGTTCAGCTCGTGTTATTCCAAGGCCATCTCATGAGATTTCTACCTCCTCCATGACTTCCCAGCGAACCCCTTCCACAAACTCTTTGGAGTGGATTCAGGTTGAATGCCACACCGTGACAAGAGGAAACTGTGAGGGTACTCCGTTGGCCGACAAAAGAGATCCTCGTGCACATGCCGACTCATGTCGAGACCAAATATGAGGGGCTCAATATCGCCAAAGGTAAACTGGTGTATAAGACAAATTCGAGAGCGATAAGGGCGCTGTACATGTGGAAAGCAATCACTTACGCGGACGTCCGTTAATCGGGAATACGAGGTCACTGATCAGCGAGTCATGAATAGAAGATGGAGAGCCGAATTAGACAGCCATTGAAACTTTGAAAAGTGACATTCTGGCCACCGAGACCATGGCGAAATTGAAAACTACAGCGAGATGTGCCCGGGAATATTAAATACGGTCTGAGGTCCAAATGTCGACAAGCGGAAAGGAGGTGCCTTCGGGCACTTCTGGCTCCGGACTGTTTGCTCCTGTTTGCTCTTATTGCTCTCGCTGGCGTCCCCAGCCACATCGATATCTTTTCGCAACAACTCTCATGATTGTGTCTCTGCATTCGCACAGAGCTGAATGAATCCCTGAATGACCTTACTGGTTCTGTTATTTACTGCACAAATGGTGTATTCTGGGTCTCGAAGATGGGCGCATACTTGTTCTGATCCTGACTCTGCTCGATGACTCCATCTGAATCGCTGCCAAAGAGTACTCTGGCAGTATACATACGCTCACAGTCCCATTCCGATCCCTATCAGGCTATCAAGGACATTACAGCTCATTTATCTGCGAGTTGTTTCCGTTCACCTTGAGATTTCAGGGGTATTCCCCGTCAAGTCGATCCCATCTCATGATATATATTATGTGGGTAGAGTACTGCTACATGATGACGCTACGACCTCTAACTATTTCTTTTTGACTTAAGGCGCATGTTAGTTTCCCTCACTCGACTCAAGTTGAAGCCGAATGAGGTACTTATCCCGAGGACCACGTAAAGGTCTGCGCCAGGACAAGGACAATTGGGAACACCCCCATCATCCTTGCCCTCCCTCGGGACCTAGAGATCAAAGAGTCAGTCAGGTCTCCCAGCGTCAGACAACCTACTCGGGGGAACGACAGAGCACCACCCGATTTCGTTCGCTCCCCTTGGTCTTCATCGTCTTCCTCCTTATAACCAGCGGCCACATCAGACGGGCCACAGCGGGAGTTGAAGAAACAAAGAGGCCTACCCTTGTCAACGTCTGTACGCGCTACCCCCCTCCTTAACCTTGGTCTTGAAGCTTGAAGTATGGTAACTACAAGAGACGTCAGCCGCGAACCGACCTTTTCCTGACCTCGACCTCAACCCGGGTGCCCAGCGTCGCCCATCCATATCCCGCTCGCGTCGGTCGTAGCGATGGCCCTCAACACCCTGAGGAGTGGTGTCAGAGGGGGCCTGGTTGTCAGAGAACGAAGCACGTACCTGATCCTTCAGCAGTTCCACCATCGCCCCTCCTGTATCAGTCTACTCGTTGCGGGCCACGAAGACTACAAGTCAGTAAAGCTCACGGACACGATGGGAGACACTCACCAACCAAGTAATTGTCGAGAGGGATGGAGCGTGAATAGAAAAAAGCAGAGAAGATGAAAGTAGGAGGACAAGGGGGATGAGGGATTGTGTCGGGGGGTTGGTTAGAGCCTTATACTTGCGAGACGGTGAGTTTGTGTTTGTTTTTCCGTGTGGGTCCTTCTTCGTCGTTTTAGGAAGGAGAGGCTGAGTTGGCCAATCAGACGCGTCGATTCCTGGGCCACCTCGCAATTTGCCGAGGCATATGCTCTACTTTCGGGCCACGGAGGCTGACATGGACATTTGAGTGCTGGAGGACACCGGAGAGGGATATTGGATGTTGTTGGTACGTGAGGAGCATACAGTAGTATCGGCGGCTCGCACCTGAAGTGGTCGACTTGTCCACTGCACATGCGAACCCACGAACCCACGATGTTCACAATCCATGTGCTCCGGAGACCTTATGAACTGATTCGCTCAATATTAGGGTTTCCCACCTCTCCAAAACCTCATAGAGCATGGCTTTTACACCTTACACCATCTTTCTGCCTCCAAGTCGGCCTCAACCAAGTCAAATCACAATGCACCTCACCAACACCCGCCGCACTTGACCCGTGAAACAATGTATTGCAATCGAGCGAGTTTCAACAGGATTGGCTCCTTCCTCCGGATTGGTGCCCTTGGGCCAGCCTATGTCGTTATGGCAGTGAATGGTGGGGGCAAGAATTGGGAGGAGATCAAAAAAGGCAAAACGTGCGCGTATTTCTTTGATCAGTGTGCCTTTTCGGGGATTGTTGCGGTTGACAGTTGTGTCTGTTCAGATTCACGAAGTCACAGAAAAGAGCATCGTCACTCCTCTTGGACGTTTCGTATCCATTATTTGGTTCTCTCGCTTCCTCAATCACACTCTCCTCCCCAATGCCAAAGATCCCATTCGAAAGAACCATACTCATCAAAGACCATGACATGTTCGTCCATATCATCACTACGAATCCCCTTTTTGCCCGCGATGTCTGAGCGGTCTTCCAGGTCCTTCATTCGAGTTCCCTTCCTGAACCTCGTCGCCCCTCGCCTTCCCCTTTTCCTTATCTGTTTCGACTTCGGTCACTCTTGGATGATGAAACCAGGGGTTGCTTCTTTATCTGAGGAGAAGGGTTTGGGTGATGTGTTGGTTCCTACTGTATCTCCTTTCGCGAACGCGAATAAATAGTTGAGTTCGAATGTGACAAAGTCGTTGATTGATGATCGACATTTTCTTTGTCTATTTGCCATAGTTTTTCTGCTCGTCTTCATGAAATAACGCATGATGTCAAGTATGCGGCAGCAGCGGAAGTCGCAGCCCAATTCATCATTTCTCAATTGTACAATGGGTCGATCATCCAGGATACGATATACCTCTCGAACTGTAGCTACGATACCGGCGTTGGAAGTTATAACGCAGGTCTCTTCATAGAGGGACTTCGCGTTTATACTCACGTCACTCAAAACTCTACATGGACCACAACGTGAGTCAAACTGCCTACCACACCCTACCACCACTGAGCCACTGACCCTGTCCAAGTCTCAATGAGGTCCTTTTTACCGCCATGAACTTTTCCGCATGGACTCGCTCTGACGGGATTATGATGGAGGGTTTGTTCTTTCTGTTCATCATGCTCGATCTCGCTATATGGTCTTTTTCCAGTGGTCGATGTGTCGTTGGCAACATCCCTGACGTTCCAGAACAATTCTACTTGTGGATTCAATGGTGACTGGCAGGAAGGTCAATCAACTGGTTCATAACTCACACGCTTCCCCAGCTGGATACATTCGTGGGTTGTACGAAATGTGGACACGAACGATAGACTTAACAATCAAGAGTTTCTTGCAAAGCTATCTAATGGTCCAGGTTGGGATTGAGCCTAATGAATTATCCACTCGTTGAAGTTCCTTATCCTAGATGAATGCACCTCTGGATCTCGCATGGCTTCCTACGACAAACCAGTCTTCATCCAGTTGGCCGGGATCGTTTCCTCCAGGCCAAGTGGATCGTTTCCTCCAAACATCGATGTTTGTAGTCAATTCGCAACCCCTCAGGTGTTTAACGCAGCTATCGGCTTGATTTCTGTACCAAACAGCACAACGTCAGTCTGCTTTCGTTGTATCAAAACCTGGACACGTCTTCATTTATGTTTGCCATAGTCTGCCTCCAACATCCGAAACGTCTTCAACTTCCTCGTGGAAGTCAACGAATGTTGGACTCATTGTTGGGGTCACAATAACCGCTGCCGTCGTCCTGGCTGCTCTTATTGGTGACTTTATATGGTGGAGGAGACGTGCTCGTCGAGCCTCTGACTTGCTTTCGCGCTCCGAGTCGTCCCTTGTAAGTGAGACGGGGAATCTCTCGTCCAACTACGCAATCGAGCCTTTCATTGCCCAAATCCCTACTATTACATCTTCTCTAAATCCTCAAGGCTACCCGTCAGAGAAAATCGCGCTCCCGCCCACTCAGTACAATATTCATGGTTGCACTCGTACTTCAGCTCCGACGTCCGGTGGAGGACCGGCTCCTCGGTCAGGGGCAGAAAATTGTACGCGACTTCATCAGGGTCCGACACGCCTCACAACTTCGACCCCCAATCACAACCAATCCTCTTCTCATTCGAGCGACTCGGCCAATCGCATGGGGGAAATGACATAGCTGACTCGTCCCAGATATCCCAACTAATACGTACCCTAAACCAAGCCCTTGCGAGGTTGACACCAGAAGTCGCGGCTGGACTTGTGGGTAGAGAAGATCCACCCGAGTACATGTCGACGAGAGATGATTGATTATTTTTGTGGACATCCAGTATCCGTATATACGGGCATTTGGGTCTTGTATGTATTCGTATCTATGTTTCAAGCTCCGGTTTCTTTCTTTCTTTCTTTTTTCGTTTCAGACCTCACAACGACAAATTATCAACAATCAAACTCAATACGTCCCCAAGGAGTATAGTAAAAAGCATTCACCCCACACCTCAAAGTCTTGCATGGCACTTCTTGACGCTTTGCATTTGGGTGGTCTTAGGTGGGTAGTGCGCGTACATTGACAGTCAGGCAACGCAAGCAATATGACTTTCGGTGGCAGCATGCGATTGGATAGTCGTCAGGATAATCAAAGCTCGAAGGCTGCGGTCCATCTATGGCTTGAATACGGGGCGGTTGTCCTTGAAATGAGGAATGAATGCTATGTCACGCGCGTAGAAGAAGGATGGTGAGTGCAAATACCGGACATGGATAGAATAGTCAGTATGAGAGGACATTTTGGCCTTCCAGGCCATGAAAAAGCGAGACATCTCGGATTTATTCTGGGAGGGACCCTGACGGTACCATCTGAGCTCCGGAGCCAGAAGAATGAGCAACTGCGCATGCAGATCAGTCGAGCACCCAAGAACGGACGCCAGTCGATGTCGTACTGTATTACCATACGTTGGGGAATCCAAGCATTGAATGACAGCAGCTGGGTCGTAACAACGGGATCATATTTGCACAGAGACGCGACATCAAGAAGCACCACATGAATGGGATCACGTCCATCGCAATCATCCCAGTGATTACGATGGTGATACCAACTGAATGAGCTTTCCATATAACCTCTCCATTCTTCTTGACCAAATTGTCAATTGATCTGGACTGCCTGGGACTTGGTCCAAGGACTCCGCGGAGTACAGCATCCGGCGTACCCAATTGGCCATTCACGGAGCCAGTACTGTACACTTGGACGATCTCCCGTTCATCGGAGAATAGGATTTCCAATCGAGTTCGGGCGGTATTGAGCATTGCTCGTCCAGGCACTGCCTCCTCTTTTGTATTGCACCATCCTCATTAACTTGTGGGACACAGGACCTGAGGCCAAGCTGAATTGAGAGTCAGATGTATTCGGGCTGAATCAATATTGGACAAGCCTGAGACAGGGTCCATGGCGTACCATGCAAGGCCACGGGCGCGACATGAGTTTGTAGTTTGGCTGGTATGTCGTTTTGTTGGGGATACGTGATCTTTCACCATTTCGAGTGAATACCTGCGCAGAGGAAATGGTATAAGAAGGGTGCAGCAACTCTCGAAGACTGCAGAGACATTCTCTTCAGCTACAACCCGCATTTCTAAAACTCGTAAGTCGATTCATGCACCATTATTCATACATAGAATCTTACGGGTCTTTCACCAGTTTACCAACCCCTCAAACCGAACAATGTCTTACGTAGGCTCACCCTCTCCCACTCTTCACTCCTTGATCCTTCAGATTCTAACGTCTCTCTCCCCACACTCAGCCCTACGTTCAAGACGGTTTCCTCATCAGGAACACCTCCGACCACAACATTTCAGCCTTCGTCAGTGCCTACAACGGCGGCAGCGACGATTGGTACAGTCTCTCCTCCTCCTACAAAGGAGACTCCTGGGCCCGCAACGGCTGGGAGGTCGTCGCGTTCAAGAACGAAAACGATACCAAGCGTGTCGGTTTCTACCTCAATGCTAAGAACAAGACCACCTACATCATCTTCCATTCCTTCGATAACGTCGAGATCCATACATCCGATTGATTGGTTCAGGGGAAGCTGGGAGTTTGTCATGTAATAGTATTGACGAATTGATCGTTTCATGGTTTGAGAATGAGATTTGTACATGTTGCGACCTATCTGCTATGGATAACAGCCTTTCACGTGAAAGGTCGCAATTAAAAGCAGGAACTGAATTCATTCTGGCACGACAGTTTGGGCCTCTCTGGTGACATGGAGGCTCGCGGAAGAAGTTAACGGTATTTTCTTTCCTCAGATACTGATGTACGACGGCGGCCTATAAGAAAATAAGACCCCCGTAGAGCTTGGACTCATAGTACTTGGGATGAATGGGAGTGCCGTCAGAATAGTTCTCCGGGAGGGGAACGGGTTTCAGTTATAGACCCGCCAAGACACGACATATCTCAACACGGGTCCGAGTCAATCATTGACTCATCAGTCTGCAATAACGAGACCAGGGGTTGTCCGTCATGGGGAGAATCAGAGAAGTGAAGAATGGGCGATGAAGGGTGCTAATGAAGATGACGAGGGATATTACCAAAACGGTGGAGCGCAAAGTCGGTAACCTGATTGCTCCAAAATGCATTACAGGCTTGTGCGGGTAAGCTTGCTCTGCAAGCAAGAACTCTTATTGGCCATCTGCTGTTTGCCAGTGTTTGGGCGATTCCTTTTCTCGCGTAAAGACATAATATTATGAGAAGATACAACCAAGGCAACAAACGTGAAATATAAAACATGATGCTTCGGTCCTCAGGATCATTGGGTATGGCCAAAGCGTCGACATACTGGAAACTCATTGAAATGTCCTTCCGGAATTCCATAGGCAACGACAAATCATGTCAGTCTTTTCCCCTGTGAAGAATTGGGGACCGAACGTACCTTCACAGTTACCCAATCGAAGAACAACAAGGAATCGGTCGCGTCACGACGGAATGTGAACCACAACTCCAAATTTGTCTTGAAGCGGGAGTAAATGCCGGCGAGGGATATCATATACCTCCGAAGCTGCTTGCTTTCGTCTTTCCACTATTGAGATATGGATATTCTCCAACATTGGCATCGATTCTATCCTCAACTTGAGGGTTTCCCAATCGAGATGATCAAAGGCACTCGGGCCCTTGAAAAGACGAACTGCAAACTCCAGCGAGAATTTGCAGACCATTCGCTCCATCTCCCACAGCATATCTGTGAGTAGCATTGTAACCCATGAACTATTGGATCGTCCTTTCTCGCATCCCCATAAATAAAACCCGATACAAATCGTCTGGAGATGCGGCAACGCAAACAAGGGGCTATCGTACCAATGATTATAAGCCCCATACTCTGAGAATTTGGCGTTCTAATCAGCCTATAGATTATGGTGAATGCCGTGTGAAGCTTACTGGATACCCAAGATGTATCTGATCCCAATGGTCCAAAACTGGGGATTTGGAGGACAACGTGGGCTAATTTGGGCGAGTGCTCCGCAATGTAGTTTATAATCGTCACTATCCACGAGTGCGCGTATACCACACGTAGGTATTCTAGACAGCTCAAGTCTAGACACTCCAAGAGGGCTATAGTCCCCTGAGTGTTGTTGCAGAAGAATCCCATGGATAACTCGAGCCTTTTGATTCCTACTTTTGCAGACGTTAACAAAGTCTGGTCGATGATTTCGAGAGATCGTCCAGTGAATGAGTTTGACTTCATATGACCTGCTGCCAAGTTGAGCAGGCCGATGCCTTTGAAGACTCGGAGGAAAGAAATGAGGGGATGAATGATCGGCGCCCATTCATCATCGTTGTCACTTTGAGTACCGGAGGAGTACCTGAGAGAAAGCCCTCTAATGGAGAGACGATCGAGGTGGCAGTTGGTCGTGGGTTGGGATGGTGAATTGATGGAAACAATGACGTGGGATAGATATAAGCCTTGAAGATTTCGCATGTTATCCACAAGGAGAGCAAAGTCTTCAAGGGAGATATCGGGACTGTGCGCATAGAAAGGTGAGCCCGTAATGGTGAGGGTACGAACGAGGTTACAGAGGGCGGGAGACTGGTTCTGAAAAAGGAGAAAGGTGTCACTACTGGTACCCTGCGACGGATCCTCCTTCGACCAGTTTAGGCGAAGATGGCGAAACAAGTACCGGGTACTAAAGGGTACCCAAGCGCGGCAGACGAGACTGCAGGACTTCATGTACTTTTTGCGATGAGATAGATAAATGAGGATGCATTCTATAAGCTCTTGAGGTAGATTTGGGGGCATATCTAGCAAGTCCTAGTTTCCGACTTCAACTTGGGTGATGGCTGTTCATGGAAAGTTTGAGACGACATTTAATGATTTGCGAGTCTGACCCCTCAATCGAAGACCGTGTTTCCGATTCCTCCCGATTCCTTCCTGTCTTCAGATCAGGTTCTGTCACCGGATTTTTTCAGGGGCTTGGTATACTATGGTTGGGTTTCCGAATGAATCTCCAACGATCCCTCGGGCAGTGGGTAGCCGGATATAGAAATGCCCGAGGTAACTGGCTCAGATGTCCCATGATGAGAGAGACAACGAGAGTGTATCCTATGAGCTCTTATGGTAAATCGAAAAGCGGAGCATGCAGCAACCCCTAGGTTCAGATGGCAACAATGGATTCATACAGGGTAGGACTGCACTTGCCAGTGACGTCAAGATACTGTACCAGTTCGTTTGTGCATCCAAGCCTTCAATCAAAGAGTCTCGATGGGTTTGAGTTGGGTCTGCGTTGTCGCACCGTTTTGACGGGTCTCATCCAGCGAGAAATGTTCTGTGACTGAATTCACAGCACTCCTCTGATTTGGAGAACGAAGCAGCTGCAAACCCGAAGCCTGTGACGGAAGTCACGGCACAGCGCGTTGGTGACGCATGGGTAACGATGCGTGATACGCGAATCACGTCACAAGGCTGTCTTGGCAGAACGCCGAATCAACCTATTACCAGCTCTCCAATTCGTTTTCCGCTTTCCGCTCCCAGAGACCAGAATTCTTCGACCTTGTTCCCCTACAATTTATGTTGTCTTTTCTGTGGCACACCTATCGCAAGTTGCACTATCTATGTGGTTGAAATAGATAAGAAATCTCAAAGGCCTGTCTGACTCTGAATCGTGAGTGTGTCGCATTTTGTCTTGGATTCTGTGCAACTCAAATGCAGCACTTTGCCTCCTCCCATGTGCCCCTGTCATCAAGTGAGCTGTATACACGATCGGAAAGGAGGCCTAACTTCTCATCTTTCAGGGGTACCACTAGCTAAAGGCATCTTTCACTCACGCTCTATGGCTCACACGAAGCATCAGGAAACACTTTTTAATTTCAGTAATGTATTATTCTGCGATACACGTATTCTATCTATCTGATACACGAACTGAAGGCATTAGGTGCATGTTGGTTTCCCGTCGCCCAGCTCCAGGCCAGAGCTGAGTGAGGTACTTATCCCGAGGACCACGCAAAGGTCTGCACCAGGACAAGGACGATTAGGATCACCCCAATCGTCCTTGCCCTCCCTCGGGACCCTGTAAAGAAAATGTCAGTCAGGTGTCCCAATGTCATACAACCTACCCAAGGAGGAACGACAGAGTATCACCCGACCACCCATTCTCCCCCCGCTCTCCTTGGTCTTCATCGTCTTCTTCTCGCAACTAGTGGACCCATCAGAAGGAGGCGAGATGAGTCGAAACGATTCAAAAGGGCTTACCCTTCTCAGCTTGTTCACACGCTACCCCCCTCCCGAACCTTGACCTTGAAGCTTGAAGTCTGGCGGCTACAAGGGATGTCAGCTGTGAACCGACCTTTCCTGACCTCGACATCAACCCCGGTGCCCAGCGTCGCCCATCCATATCCCGCCCGCGTCGGTCGTAGCGATGGCCCTCAACACACCTAGGACGTGGTGTCAGAGGAGGCCAGGTTGGCAGAGAGCGAAGCACGTACCTGATCCTACAGCAGTTCCACCATCGCCCCTCCTGTATCAGTCTACTCGTCGGGGGACAAGAAGAATACGAGTCTGTGAAACTCGCGGACACGATGGCATAGGATGAACTCACTAACCGAGCAAGTGAAGAGCGAGGTGAGGTGATGAGTGGGAGAAAGAAGAGGGGGAGATGGGAGTAGGAGGACAAGAGCGATGAGGACTGTGTTGATCGGGTGGTTGGACTCTTATACCTGCGAGACGGTGAGTTTGTGTTTCTTTTTCGGGGAAGGTTTTCTTTGTCGTTTCAGGAAGGAGAGGTTGAGGTGGCCAATCAGACGCGTCGATTCGGTGACCACCTCGCAATTTGCCGGGCTATATGCTCTGCTTTTGGGATACACGGAGGCTGACGCGGACATCTGAGTGCTGTAGGACATCGGAAAGGGATAATGCCTATTGTAGGCATGCAGGGAGCATCCAGTAGTATCGGGGGCTCGCACCTGAAGTGGTCAACTTATCCACTGAGGGTACGAACCTACGATGTTTACAATCCATATGTTTCGGGGGCCGTTCGCGGTGGCGATTCACTGGAGATCGGAGTCCTTCAAGTTCTCGAAACCCCACTGAGCGTGACTGGTACACTCCATCAAGTCGATTTCATCTAAAGAAATATATTATGTGGGTAGAGTACTGCTACATGATCCTATTACTACCTCTAACTATTCTTGTGATTTAAGGTGCATGTTAGTTTCCCTCACTCGACTTCAGGTGAAGCCAAATGAGGTACTTATCCCGAGGACCACGTAAAGGTCCGCACCAGGACAAGGACGAATGGGATTACCCCAACCGTCCCTGCCCTCCCTCGGGGCCCTAGAAAAATGAGATGTCAGTCAGGTGTTCCAACATCAGACCACCTACCAGAAGGAACGACAGAGTACCACCCGATCACCCAACCTCGCCCTCTCCCCTCGGTCTTCATCGTCGTCTTCCTCGTCACTAGTGGCCACATCAGAGGAATCAGAGTGGGAGTTGGATGAATCAAAGAGGCTTACCTTTCTCAACAATCTTCCGCTCTACTCCCTCTCCTGAACCTTGGTCTTGAAGCTTGAAGTGTGGTGTCTACAAAATGCGTTAGCCGCGGACCGACCTTTCCCTGACCTCGACATCAACCAGGTGCCCTGCGTCGCCCATCCTTATCCCGCCCTCGTCGGTCGTAGCGATGGCCCTCAGCACTCCTAGGAGGTGGTGTCAGAGGAGGTCTGGTTACTGAAAAGTAAAGTGCGTACCTGATCCTCCAGCAGTCCCACCATCGCCCCTCCTGCACCAGTCTACTTGTTGCGGGTCAAAGGGAATACAAGTCAGTGAAGCTCGCGGACACAATAACATGGGAGGTACTCACCAAACGAGCAAATGGAGAGCGAGGTGAGGTGATGAGTGGAAGGAAGAAGCGGGGGAGATGGAAGCAGGAGGGCAAGAGTGACGAGGACTGCGTCGAGCTGGTGGTTAGACTCTTATACCTGCGAGACGGTGAGTTTGTGTTTGTTTTCCGGAGAAGGTCTGATTTGTCGTTTTAGGAAGGAGCGGTTGAACTGGCCAATCAGATGCGTCGATTCGTCCACTATCTCGCAACTTGCCGAGGTGTATGCTCTCCTTTTGGGATAAACGGAGGCTGGCATGGACATTTGACTACTGAAGGACACCGGAGAGGGATGGTGGCCATCGTTGGTGTGAAGGGAGCATCCGGTTGTATCGGTTGCACGTATGTGAAGTAGCCGTTTTTTTTTTTTTGTAAAAGTGGCTTCTGGTTGCCCCGATCAACTCATTGTTCGCATGCGGTTATCCCTGATCCCAAGATCGGGAGCTCAACCAACTTCTATCGCATGGCTCGAGTGACCAGGTCTTACCATTTACACAAGTTTCTCACCTAGGTTCATTTGTCTTTCAAACCAATCTATTGTACATAATGTGGTGGTACTTTTGAATGATGTCCAGAAACTGATGCCGATCCCTTTATCGCTGTCCTCTGTAGCTCACGTCATCTCCCCAAGCCTCGTGTGCGATTTGGCATTCGTCAATGATTCCTCGACCCGCCCCCATCTTCATGACAATCAACACGAAGAAAACAATGGAACCGGAAGGGTACCACGCGGTTGAGAGTCGTTCAAGACATCTGCGGGAAATCGCAAAGGATTCCCATCGGGTCAACGTGAAGAACGCCCCTTTTGTCCAGCCAAGAGAGCGATTGTTTGATTTCTTGAACCGCCCCTCCCGGGGGTTTTGCTCCGACTGGAATTCCTTCATCTTCTCTCCCTATCCGATACTTGGGTTTGTTGATGAAGATGTATACACGAGAAAGGTTTTCGAACGGGAGTAGGATTTCGGTGAGGTCACTCCATTCGATACGATCCCAGTAGTCCATATCGGTTACTGCAATCTCTATTGTCGATAACGTACGAGGGGCTGTTCGAAGTAGCGCACAAAATCTATACCACAGCTCGAGGGGATGGCCGTTCAAAAACCCTAAGGTCGTTTCGAAGCCAAACGTCTGAAGGTGCGGGCATTTGGAGAGATCTGGTCTCAAGGATAGGTCGTCGTCTAATGCACCCGTATTCGTCAGATACAGTTCCGTAGTTTAGTTTACGTGAAATGTGATCAACGTACAATCGGGTAGACATGGGTCACGAACACTGTCGGTTCGCAGTCGAAAGACTCGCAATGACGATGAGGCTCGAGAGATAAAGTCTGCGAGGATTCGAGGATCCAAGACGCCGCGGAACGAAAGCGTCAATTCCTCGATTCTCTCCAAGGCCACGCAACTTCGTACGACATTGGATGTAGGAGAGGGTGATCTGATACATAATAAGAGGGAGCGCATTTGGATCTGCTGTGGAGGTAGTTCGATTTGGATCGCACTATCTTCTAGACTATATGCTGGGTCATCGAGATACGATTCAAACTCGAGTTTGCCGGTGTCGATTCTTTCGAATAAGGAGAGGAACTGTAGGATAAGGTGACCGGCTTTCAGTGATTCCCGATCTACGCGTTCCTTTCCATTATCCATTGGGATCATGAATTGGCACGAGTCCATGGCTAATTTGCGCAAGCAGCGAGGGGAGTCGGAAACGAGGGTGTGTGGATACGTCAATATTGGAGGCATCTGCACCCTGATAAATAATTTTCCCATCGTCAACGAAGTTAAGTTGACCATCAGCGAGAGCAACGACTGGACGCATTGCACGTCTATATCGAAAACATCACCAGGATCACGCCGCCCACGGAAACCCCTCATAGAGGGGGAGAGATCAAGACTACGAACATGTGGCCCTACATCGGGACAATCATGGAGGTATGTCAGGAAATTTGTGATTCCTCGCTTTCGACTGTTTACCGTGATGGATGTGTCCTTATAAAGATGGCGCCGACATGACACTGACCAGTCCCGAGAGGTCAACAGGCAGGCCCTGAGAGTTGTCTTGTCGTAAGATAACCTCAGAAGGTCGAAGATGTCGTCCAACAGTTCAGGAAGGAGCACGGCCATGAAATCGTTGTGGAGAGTATGAGTCCGACTCCGTCATGATCTCTGGCTGATTGTCACATCAGTGTCACATCTCCTACAGTGACAGCGAGGTCAGTGTGACGTCACAGTAAGGGCGGCACAAACCGTATGATGACTTTCAAGATCACCTCTAGGTTTGAATGTTCACCTGCCAGTGAACACTTGGTGAACACTCCAGTCTCAACCATACCCATTTAATAGGACCAGGAGACTTGCATCCTTTGAAGCTGGACCCACAACCTCAAATTCAGTCGTAACAATCGCACGAACCCAGGTATGAACAAATTCCTTCAGCTCAGACTGGTCTTGTATGCGAATCTGCTCATATTTCACTCCCATCTGGTTATCAGCATCACTAAATACCGTCCGTAGTTATTGGACACCATGGGAACGTTCGGGGTGGAATACTAACTGATCGAGTGTGTGCCTGGTAGCGGGAAGGACTCTTCGATTTGAGGAATGACTGCTCTGAGGAGATGAGTGGAAGAGAGGGTGCATGAGAGTCGGGTAGAAACTGGGGTTGGGATTGGATCATGACCGCGATATGGTGAGCCTGCGGCAATCTACTGGTAAGGTACTATTTCTGTCGTGTAAACGTTATCTACGCTAATACTGCAATCCAGTTTGACTCAGGCGCATATTACTCTACCATCCCCTCGACCTGGTCCGAGCTCATGCGAGGTACTTATCGCGCCGAGGACTACATAAAGGTCTGCGCCAGGAGAAGGATCGCAGAATTTGTCCCCACCATCCATGCTGAGCGACTGTGTGAACCGTGTCAGTCAGATGCCGGGGCCTTCCCGGAGGGATATCGAACCATCATCAGACCACTCAGAGATACTAAACGACCTCTTTCAATCAAATGGTGAGTGGGCAGAATCGTACTTCAGCCGGACCCATCATCCATTTGCTTCACCACATCTAGCATTGTCACGCTTCACTCAGTCGTAGTGGTCTTTCTTCCAAACGGGTGAATATGTCAGCGGGAGGGATATCTGCAATGAAAGCTCGCCGTCCTCAAGGCTACTATCCTTGACACCCGGTTCTGACTTGTCCGTGCATGGGTTGGACACTCACCTATACCTCCCTCGCCCCCTGCACTGTCCATCCTCGTCTCTCATCCCTCGGTCGCCGCGATATCTGTCCCAAAATACCATGAAGTGATACAGTAAGTGAAAGATTCTGAGATTGGTGGGAAGATATATTCACTGACGAAACGTGTGCAGATAAAAAAAAATGGCCCGACGAATGATTGAGGCTTGAAGGTGATTCTTTCCACAGGGTCAAACTGTTGCGCTACTCCAACTCATCTTCTCAGGTTTGCGGCGTCGATCGTGATCATGAGTTTCAACACTCTCTACCCTCCCTGTATGTTGCCAGATTCATATTGTCCAACTTCCTGTGCGCGAAAGAGTGACATGTGCCAGTCCCCATTTTCATGTCTGTGTTCGTTTTCTACCTAGGGCCAACAATAAAAGTTCATCATCCCCTTTTGAACCGCAAGCTTCAAAGCGAATTTACTGATATCGCATTGCAGACTTAAACATATTGTTACAATAGAAGGTTTATCAACTACCAATCTCCCATCATTGCTCGGAAGTATGAATCTCGACGTTTTCGAACCCTTGGAAATCGATGTAAGTGGTGATTCCTTTGGTGTTAAGGTAGAATCCGATGCGTTTCGTGTCGTCCTCGTTTCTAAACACGACGACCTCCCAACTGCTGCGCTTCCATTCGCCTATTGCGTCGTAGGTGGAGGCCAGATCGTACCAGTTGCTATAGCCCCTGCTTTCGATCGTACTGACGAAGCATTGTATCTTGTTTTTCGTACTATTTTTAACGAAGAAGCCGTCTTCGACGTGGGGCTGATAAGGGGAAAGGGGATATCGGATTCTGGAAAACGAAGTGTTAAAGTTGGATACCTACGTAAGAGGACATGCCGGGTTTGAGGGGTGTTGAACTGGTGGGAAACCGATGAGTGTTCTATTGACAAGATGATTCTTGGCTGACTTACAAGCTCTAGAGATGAGTATCACCTTGGTAAATGTAGATGGTGGAGAGTGTATCTCTGTCGTCTCAGAGTGTCTCTTTGATCATTCTTATACCATTTCTGCGTACAGAGAACCACGGGTCGGTTCGAAAAGATCGTCGTGTTCCCAAAGAACATACTGTAAGGCATGGCCTAAGCCACGAACTCACGTTGCGCGCGCTACCATGCATGGGTATACCCTGGATTCTAGTTCGTTCAATATCAATGAATACTTCTTCCTTTTCCGTTCATCTGACTTGGACTTTAGTTGGACTCCGTGTTGTGCATTTAGGAAATAAATGCGTATGCTGCAACGCTGCTTTAGGAAAGCAGTGATCATGTGGAAAACTAATAATGATTGGTCCGAGTCCTTCGAAGAACAAGACGGAGATATGTTGAAGGAAGACAACTTCATTGTATGTCGAGAGGCTGCTCTCTGCTATGGTACTCCGCGGAGCCGTGTCAGGATGATTGAAAGGTACCTGTCCTTAATTCACATTTGTCCTCCAACTCGGGGGTTTGCGGGAGGAAGGATCAACGGACGTCAGTCGGGCAATTAATTCAGGAATAAAGGAAATATGCGAGAAGTTCATTGCACGCTGTCTACAATGCTCGAAGTAAGATGCTTCTACGGAAGGGCACACTTGTGATTACGCCACGCGTTGACTGTGAGTTATCACCGGAACACCTAGGGAATTGGCTGACTGCAATTATCAGGATTAGACTATCAAATGTCTCGATTCCTAATTTTCCAAAATGCTTATCATAGACGACTGACACGATCTCAGCGCCCAGTACTCTTGCGCCCTTTCGTACTCTCTGGACACAATGTGGTTCACTCTGTTATCTCTTGTCTCTCTCTCAGCACTGGCAACCGGGAAAGTCATCCCAACGCCGTCTGTTGCTGCACCGATTCCAGAAATTACACCTCTCACACCTGCTCAAATCGCTGCGTTTAAGCCATTCACTTATTACGCTAGTGCAAGTTATTGTAATCCTTCTTCCACCCTTTCATGGACCTGCGGAGAGATTTGTGACAGGAATCCTACTTTCAAGCCTATCAGCTCAGGGGGCGATGGAGGGAAAACCCAGTTTTGTGAGAGAATCTCCCTCCTTGTAGTCTAGGCGTCCTCTGATGTAACAAAGGGTTTGTTGGATTCGATCCGAAAATGAAAACCGTGATCGTCTCTCATCAGGGATCAGATCCTCGCAGAATGTACGTGTTTTCCAGCGAGCAGTGATTATATGCTGACTTGCTCATGAACCGTAGTAGGTCTCTCGTCACAGATACAAATTTTCTCTTGGAGAGCCTGAATCCCGCCTTGTTCCCTGGCGTACCTTCCTCGGTGAAGGTCCATGCCGGGTTTGCCAATGCACATTCTAGGTGAGATGGCTCATCCAAATAGAATCATGGATAATAACTCTCTCTTGAGTCTCTAGGTCAGCGCATGCAGTTCTGTCTGCTGTGAGCACTGCACTGGAGAAGTTCAAAGCCAAGCGCGTTACAATTGTTGGACATTCGCTTGGTGAGAATCCTCGAGATACAGTAAATCTTCGAGTTCTGACCAAACGATCAGGTGGAGCTATTGCCCTGCTGAATGCTGTCTTTCTTCCGCCCAATTTACCTTCTGACATTGCTTTTAAAACAGTAACATACGGGATGCCTCGCGTATGTTGCATTTCCCTGTAGGCTATCTGTCAGAGTATGCTCACACCCTCCTAGGTCGGAAACCCCGATTTTGCCAGCTATGTGAACAGTAATGTAGCAAGGTTGAACCATATCAATAATAAGAAAGACGTCATTCCTACTTTACCCAGGGATGCAGGGCACTTCTACGCCCATCCTGGGGGAGAAATCCACATTGAAGATTCGGGTCGATGGGTTTCCTGTCCAGGTCCGTCATACCTGTTGTTACTTAGTGATTATCTGACATCGTGTTATGGTGGCCTTAGGTGAGGACAATCCGAGCAATCAATGCATCGTTGGAACCGTCCCATTTCTCTGGGATGGTAAGCTAACTGACCATATTGGGCCGTACGACAACGTTACGATGGGCGTGCCTGGTTGTATAGACTATTCTGTTGTCTGATCGGTATCTGTATCAAATGTTGTAGTTGCCCCATTGCGAACACGAATCTTCGGAAGTATCCTTGACTCAATTTCTCGATACAGTCTTACCACAACGACTTGTGTAAGTTGTGTTCGAGGATGGATGACGTCATACCCCCCCCGGGTTTACCGATTAGGCAATTAAACGCTCGTTTATGATCCGGCCCACGGCATCCAATGGCCAGATGTTCCCGAGTCTCGCTTTCGTTGCAACTTCTTTCGCACTTCAAGTTGCCGCTGGCAGCACGCAAGGTAGATACAGCGCAGACGAGAATCGACGACGCAATGTTCTCGATTTGGTCTCATGACCAGGATACGGTTCAAGTTCATCGTCAATCATATACGTAGATATTTCAAGATCCTCCACTTCCCATCAGCCATCTCTCCTCTCCCCAGCCATCTAATCGGAGGTGTGAATCTCGACATTGTCGAAGGAACGGAAAACAATGTAAGTGGTTTTGTCCCTCGTGTTCAAGTAAAAGCCAACACGTCGGGTATCGTTCTCATTCTTGAACGCGACGACCTCCCATCCGTTGCGCTTCCAGGAATCGCCCTTGTAGGACGATGACAAATCGTACCACTCGTCACTGCCACCGTTGTAGGAGCTGACGAAGCATTTGATGGCGTGGTCGGAGGTGTTCCTGATGCGGAAACCGTCTTCAACGTATGGCTAGGAGAGGATGTCAGAAATCGGAAGCGAAGGGGAGTGGAAAGGGAGGTGTGGGCTTACGTATGACATTGTGTTCTTCAAGGTTGAGAGACTAGTAGAGACTGGTGAGTTGCTTTTAATAATATTCTGCTGGTGAACTTACGAGTGAGAGTAACGTGGGCTGCTGTTACAGATGCTGGAGGGACTGTTCCTGCTGGTCTCGAGAATGGCTGGTCCTTATTTATAACGTTTCCTCGACCTCAAGCAATCATCCGTCACCCAAATTGGGTGACCATAGGATTCCAGAAGGAACACGAAGGAATCTCATGCAACGAGCCCCCGTCGCGCCCATTGGCATGCATGGTCCACAAGAATGGTCGACACCCATCTCGGTGCTGAGACTTTCCGACCACATATGACTCCTCCATCCATCAAGTAGTGCATATACGGGGCGGTGCCTTACAGTGAACGAGTAATTGTCCATATCGCTCAACCACAAATTGATTTGCGAAGAATGGACGCAGAGATGCGAGGTCGAAATCACAATGGTCGCGGTATAGTAGATGTGACCCTGTATGCGAGACATGGTATGTACTACGCAGACCAATTGTCTAGTGTTCCTGACGCCCCAGCGTTGTTTGTGTAGGGCCCGATGTCTGGACCTTCGATTCCAGTTACTGTGGCAAACACTCCCCCTAAGATCCGACACGCGCACAAGCTTCCAAGTCAACTTGTCGCTGCGTGAATCCCGCTGAGTATAGCAGAGCCAAAATGTTCATCCTCAGTCGGCGGTTGTGAGTATTGTATCGTTCCTACTCAACACAGGCAGCAAGGACGTCACTTATCAAACGGAATCCATCTCACGTACCCCGAACCACATCTGCAGATAATAAATGACTGGGTGTGACCCTTCTCTCATATCTGAGCAATCGAAACTGCTCCGGCCCTTGTGAGGTGAAACTTCGTACCCCTCGAAACGACTAATCTCACATATACTCATTCAGATCTACTTCCGCAGCCCGAAACTGCACTGTACGAAATGTGGGTCCTATCGCAATTTCAAGCCGAAAAACTGGTTCATATCAACGAAGAAGCACACGTATATTCTGCAGTCAACGCATATCACAACAATCAATAATCGAAAAAGGCGCCATCCCTCCCGCCCTACTCTACATCAACATTTAGTCAGAAGTATGGATCTCGACGTTATCGAAGGAATGGAAGATGATGTAAGTGGTCTTGTCCTTGGTATTGAGGTAGAAACCGACACGCTTGGTATCGTTTTCGTTCTTGAACGCGACGACCTCCCAGCCGTTGCGGGCCCATGAGTCTCCCTTGTAGGAGGAGGAAAGGCTGTACCAATCGTCGCTGCCGCCGTTGTAGGCACTGACGAAGGCTGAGATGTTGTGGTCGGAGGTGTTCCTGATGAGGAAACCGTCTTGAACGTAGGGCTGATTGGGAGAAAGAGACGTTAGCACCTGGAGGGTAAAGGAACAGGGAGTGGGAAAGGGTGGGCCTACGTAAGACATTGTTCGGTTTGAGAGGTTGGTAAACTGAGAAAAGATCGTAAGATTCTATGTATGAATAATGAATGGCGCATGAATTGACTTACGAGTAGTAGGAATGCGGATTGTAGCTGAAGAGAATGTCTCTGCAGTTTTCGGGAGTTGCTTGACCCTTCTTATACCATTTTCCTCTGCGCAGGTGCCTCCTTTTGCCAGCTCAAAATGGTGCAACATCGCGAATCCCCAAGAGCACGACATATCTGCGAAATTGCCAACTCATGTCGCGCCCGTCACATTGCATGGTACGCCATGGGCCTTAGCTCCTCCGATATTGGTTCAATCCGAACACATCTGACTCTCACTTCAGCTTGGCCCCGGGTCCTGCATCCCACAAGTTAATGAGGATGGTGCAATACAAAATGAGAGGCGGTACCTGGACGAGCAATGTTCAATACCGCCCTAGGATAATTGGAAATTTCATCCTCCGATGAACGGGAAATCATCAACAGGGGACGTACAATACAGTACTGTGCGGTATTCCGCGGAGTCCTTGGACCAGTCACAGGCAATTCCAACCAATTGGCAATTTAGGTAAGAAGAATGGAAAGGCTGCTCAGAAGGATAATACAGTCGATATCGCCATCGCAATTACTGTGATGATTGCGATTGACACGATCCCATTCATCTGGTGATTCTTGACACCGAGGCTCTCTTGTGTTGGGGTTGTAGACCAAATCAAGTGAATCCCGCAGTCGGTATATCATACGCCATGGCTACGGCTCATATGTTGTCATTCAATGTATGGAATCTCCAAGATATTGTAATACACTATAGCATCGACTAGCGACCATTCTTGGATGTTCGACTGATTGGCATGCACAAGTGTTCATTGTTCTAACCCCGGAGCCCGGATGGCCCCGTCAGGGACCAAGAACCCAAATTAATTACGATACTGTGGAAGCCAGAGATACAACAAGAGAACATAGGTGTGCGTGAAAGACATTATGTGGGAATGGAACGTTGGTATGGAGAAAACACAAAGAAGTTCAAAGTGGTCTCAAGGCTTGTGTGAGAGGAGAAGGGGATGAGATGAACCTGAAGAAGGAGAGGGGAACCGAGTGTTCACATCGATATGGGCTTATGGAGAACACGGAGTCGAGTTGAGAAGTGAAAACGAAAAGAACATGATTCAGGAGAGGAAAGGGTCACGAGTCCCGAACTATGCTCGGGCCATTGCCTCGATCAACTTCCAACTCACTATTCTATCCCGCGACAAGGGTAACCATTGCAGGAAACGGACCCACATTCTCCTGGTGTGAAATCAGGTAAAGGTAGATTCGATCCCCTGCAAATGCCGCCGCTTGTGGCGGGACAGAGGGACGTGATAAAGGCAATAGAGTGACGGAGGGGGCAAACGAGAGTGCAAATCAGCCTAGAATATGGATGTACGGCGTCAGGGTGGGGTCGTGAAAATATGTAGGGGGACTCACAAATATACGAGCATGAGCGGAAGCTAGACTAAGATCGATGTCAGTGAGGAGCCCGAAAGGGAGAACGACCAGAGCATTCCTGTGAGGGCGCGGCGATGTGAATTTTCGAGCGGGCGGATTTCGAGGGAAATTTCTGGTTGGGTTTCATGCGTCGTCGTGGCTTTTAACCCTTTCCTGAGATCGTACCATTACGATGTGCGCAGGAAACACATGAAAACGACGGAACGAAAGAAGCTCAAGGCGACGGTCAATCGTAATCGAAGAGGACTAACAACGAACGAACAGACCGACAAAAATAGCAAGCTATGTACCGAAAGGGATATGAGATTGTCAGGATAATTACCGTCGAATGTGCGAAGGCCATTAAGTCTGACGTTGGTTTACCGATAGTCGCTCCCCGACGATGACGTGGATTATTTAACTTGTCAAACCGAGGCTTCATCGCATCGAATCTAAAGTTAGGAGGTCTCTTCGAACGACAAGTTGTGTCGCGCCACAACTCTTAGACGATCCCATGACATACGGAGTTGGGGTAATAAGAGCCATCTTCGTCAAGGTTCGACTGGGATTGAAGTACACATATCTCTTGTGTCGCACTGCGTGTCCAGCGTCACGATAACATATGAGCGACATTGCATCCTAAGTATTTCCTACACAAAAAGTCCAATCAATCATACGATCGTAGTGACCAAGACGGAAAAAAGGGGGTGTTGAATGCCTCGGAACCGCTATTATCGAAAACCTTTCAGGCAAAGTTGTTCGGCGCACAACCACATTGATCACATATGAGCGGGGAATATCTACGGTCAATCAAAGCCTGCAAAGGAAACGCGAAGTGCACCCTTCGTATCTAGCCAGGAGAGATGATGTTGAATCTCTTCGCATGCCGCTTTGGGGGATTTTAAACCGGGAGGCATCCGTTTGTCGCTACCTCGCTGTGGAGGCCTTCGGATATGCAGGTCCAGGCGGGCTAATTCTGTGAATGGACGAAGAATTTCGGCAAAGCCGCTCCAATCGATATGAATCCAGTAGCCAGAGATGGTCAATCGAATACTGGATAAGGTACAGGGGGCTGTTCGAAGAAGCGCACAGGTGCCGTCCCATAACACGTTGGGATCAGGGAAGATAGATACCTGGGCGGAGAAGGATTGAAGATTCAGACACTTGGAGAGGTCTGCTTTCCTCGGGGACAGGTGGCCATCTGAAGTACAGATATCGGTCAGATACCGAGATTCATCAGAAACGGTGTAAACCCACATCCAGGAATAGAACTCGGAGGCATGAGGGATAAGAGGTTAATGTCAATCTTCTGCAAGGCCGATGTTCCGGAGACAAAGTGCGAGAGACTCTGATGATCTAAGCCATCTCGAAAGAAGATCGATAAGCTCTCGATTTTCTCCAAGGCCATGCAGCTCGTCAACACATAGGATGTGAATGAGCCGAAGATCGAGAGGGAACGTATCGCGGCCTTATCCAAGGGTGGTTCGTCCTGACTTGATTCAAGTTCGGCGGCCTCTAGACAACGTGATGGATCGGCCGGAATCCAGTTTGTTTGAGTGTGAACGATTTCGATTGTTTTGAATAGGGAGATGAGCCGTACCAAAAGGCGGCATGAATTCAACGAGATTTCCTCCCCATCCCTCTCTTCGCGTTGCCACGATCGCAGAATCGAGCAGTCTTGAAGAGACAACTGATGCAAGGAACGAGGAGGGGTAAAGTCGGAGGTGACAGGGTAGGTGCATTCTGGCGGTAATCGCACTCTGAGATATAATCTCTCCATCCAAAGTGAAGTCAGGTTGACCACCAATGAGAGCAAAGCCTTGATACATCGCAAATCCACGTCGTACAAATTGCCAGGACGTTTGCTTGCACCGAAAGGATGTCTTGTCCCACCTATCAGGGTGAGGTTTCGGATATATGGTCCTACATCGGGGCAATCATGGAGAAATGTCAGAAAGCTTGCGACACCTCGACTCCAATGACTCGGACGACCACGCAAGTCGACCTTCGTATTCTGATAAAGGTGGTGTCGACACGACGCCGACCAATCGCGCGATGTCAATAAACAAGCTTTGAGGGCAGTCTGGTCACCTCGCAGAAGTTCGAGGACGACATCGAAAATCTCGGGAGGAAATACAGGCATACTGTTACGTTGAGCTGTGGGTTCGAGCAAGACTCGAGCAGAGTTGTACCTTTCCATTCGTTATTCGTTGACACTATGTGACGTTACATGCATGTCACAGTAATTTGCCAAAGTTCGTCACGCATACACGGTACTTGCCTGGTACCATAATATTTCGAGCCCTTACTTGCACCAGGTGCCAATAGGACGAAGTGATACAACTACAGTGACCAAGACTGCTATCTTCAATAATTCCCATCGTCTCCCCAAAGTCCAACTCAACGCTGCATATTCGAGACACCATTCTGAGGCTCCCGACAACATAACGCCTACAACCTCCGAGACCAGAGATCATGCCAGTGATCACCAAAGGAGACGCGAAGAGCACCCTTCGCGCGCAGCCAGGAGAACGACTCTTCGATCTCTCGGCGTGTTTCTTCGTAGATCGTCGAGCCACCTCGTGATAGAAGTGATGGCTCGCGGATGGACAGTGCCAGATGGGAAAGGCTTGTGAGCGGACGTAGGATTTCGGCGAAGTGAAGCGAATTAATCACATCCAGGGGGCAAAGGAAACCAACGGAGATCCTGATATTGGACAATGTCGTGGGGGCTGTCTGAAGAATTGCGCAGATGCAATCCCACAAGGCCAGGCTATGTTCTGTCATGACAACACTGACCGAGAAGGTTTGGAGGTTTGGGCAGGTGGAAAGATCTGGCATTTCGTCAGGTGTGTGGCTATTGGTGACAAAAGTGACAAAAGGAGAGAATTCCAAGTCAATTGTCTGCAAACTCGACATTCGGGGAATCAAACTGGAGAAAATCTGTAGATCTCGGGGTTCTCGGAATGGGATCTTTAAGCTCTCGAGGTCTTCCAGCACCAGCCAAGTCGTCAGGATATTGAATACGAGAGGGGGCTCTTTGGTGGAGAACGAGAGGGAACGTATTGAGATCTTCTCTAAGGGTACTTCGAGTTGTCGGTGCAGTTCAAGTTCGGAAGTTTTTGAGTTGTGAGGTAGATCGACTCGCAGCCACCTCGCCCTAATGAGACAGGTGTCGATTGTACTGAACAGGGAAAGGAGTTGTAACAGAAACCATCTCTCTTCCAGTAAGGATTCGTTGCTCTCGATTGTGTGACGCGTCCGAGTCAACACTGAGCAGTCCTGCATGGACAATAAACGGAGGGGGCGGGGAGGACTAAAAACGGAGGGAATAGGATGGGTACATTCTGTCAATGACTCCGCCCTCATATACAACACTTCCATCGAAAGGGAGGTCAGGTTGACCAGCGACGACAGCAATGTCTTCAAGCATTGGATATCCACAACGCAGTGGGTAATGGTTTGATAATTGACTTGTCTACGTTCGTTTGGGGACATCCCCAGATGAAGGCTTCGAATGTAAGGTCCTACATTGCGGTATTCGTGAAGGAATGTCACAAAACCTGCCACTCCATCCCCGGCACTCACATCGGCCCTTGTGTCCCTGTAAAGAAGATGTCGACATGTTGCTGACCAATCCCGACATGTTAACAAACAAGTCTTGAGGACAGTCTTGTCGCCTTGCAGAAGCTTGAGGATATTATCGATAAGTTCGGGAGGGATTACTGCCATACGGTGAACTTAAAAATTAAGGCCAAGACGAAGTTTGGTTGAAGTTGGGTGTAAAGTTGTAATGAACCTGTTCCGAGTGGCGTGGGCCTCCCCCATTGGTGACCGGTGACACCGCGTGACGTTACGGTAACGTCACTCAAAGATTCATCACGCCTCCATGCCATCGACCGAGATGGTCTCTTGTCTGTGGTGGGCCTCGCGGTACTCGAACGCGTAGGGGTGCTCATATTTGTGAAATATAGATGGGCGTGAATGTAATAGATGAGCATTGGAAGCCGATCCTCCCATGTTGGAGTAGTTATTCGGAAGACCATGTGAAGAGCCTGATTTGCGTTGGGACGAAAGTCGACCCCGCCATGACCATCTCGCAAAAATATTGCAGGAACCAGGTTAGTAAAAGGTAATGTGTATTACTCGAGTTTTGGTAGCAATAACCAAGCAGGCAAGTATCGGAGCCTGAGGTTGTTGCCGACGGTCTCCTCGTAGTACACATCTTCGTCTCACACCCATCTGGTCCGGTGAACAGCACAAATCACTGCAGTGACAACAGAAAAAGAGGACCAATATCATCTATTCTTTTTCGAACCGACATCTGCCTCGGATCAACACCTCAGGCACGGCATTCTACCAATTTACATTTCTTGACACATCCCAAATGAAATGTTCTCGTTTCTTCCTCTGCGCCCCTCCGGATATCGAGCACTTCGTCCTCCCACTCCTCATCAATTTCTTCCACCAGAGATCCGCTCAGCGGACCTATCACGTCTGTGATAGTATTCATAAAGCGAACATCTGACATCGCGCTTGGTGTGATGGATACTGGTTCTGCAGAGCTGTAATCCAGTTGCCTCAAACTCAAGAAGAAACGGCACATCAAGACCGATCGCAAGCTGCGTAAAATCAGAGCTTGAGCGACCAGGCGCTGAGTATCGAAGTGAGGAATTGTGCATACGGGGCTATTAGATCGAACAGGTAGCCTTCTCGCTAAAAGAAAAGGGAGGCGTATCAGAAAATTAGGTCCAGTCTCGATAAGACCGTCGTACGCACCGCGCCACCTATCATACGAAAGAGAAAATACAGATTGAGAGTCATCATTGCTCTATTAGATGAATGGTCAGTAGCAGTGAAGTGAACTGTGACTGAATCCGTACACGAAGTGCAATGCACCTTCTCTAAGAAGACGAGACGCAATAGGTGTCTTGATTTTACTCTTCTCCTTTGAGACATAGGATTCCCGTGTCTTCGCGAAAGTCAGAGCAAGCACTAAAAACTCGCTCCCGATTGTCATTAGCTGAGCAATGCTTGCACCTATGTCACTGGTACATCACCTCATTGAATGGAGAAAAGATGTGTAACTTACAAGCTATGCGAACACGGAGCTCCGTTGGCGAATAAATGTCAACTCGTTGGCAAATTCCAGAGGATTCCAGAGACGATATAGCAGTAGGGACCGATGTTACACCCAGGTACTATCCACTATCAATCACGAAGAAAGAGAGCGAAAAAGGATTATTACTGACTATCGAGATCACAGGCAGTGGTAACCCTACGACCAGGACGGCGATAAGAAAACGGAAGTTTAAGAACGAAATTGCGTAAACCCTCAAAGCTGCCAACACTGGCGGGACGAATCAGCATCAATCAGGGCCTCCCCACAAACCAGGGCTTTGAGTACATACTTGCAATCGCGAGAAGATCAATGCCAGCCAGTATATCACTGATATAGAGCAATACCAAACACCTGGTCATGACGGGCGAGATGTTCCGCAGTAAGCATTGGTCACATAGTTTGATAACGCATCGTATAAATATAACTCACCTCTGAAAGTTCCCACGTGAGACTACTAACATGGAGCAACGGAGATCGGACTCACCGTGGGTTGAGCAGTAGGGCTCAGGGTGAGCAGAACAGGTAGGCGGGAGAGGATTGGTAGGTATCGGGTGAGGGCAAATAGTAAGTTTGCGATGCTACGACGACTTCCCCAGACATGCTGTATCTCCATCCGGACAGTGATTGCATACTCGAAGAGAACAAAGGCTGAACGGATTCAATTGCGAAGAGCGACGATTCGTGACCACAGGTTCAGTAAGCCTTGTCCTGCAAATCACTCACCCGTGATGGATATGAGGAGTGTTGAAAGACTGGAAATGGTGAACACTTCAAACGGAAGAAACGGAAGATATTGGTGGGTACTCACGTTCTATCGTCGGGTACAGAATCTTCTCTCCTGGAGATACTGGTCATTCTGGGCCAAAGGGGTGACGATGTAGGGGGGATTTCCGTTATGCAGTATAAGCGTAGTATTTAAAGGGCCCACGCTTCTCACAGTTGTACAACATCGTTGCCCCGAAACTCGAAGGGGAATGGAGACAGGCAACTCCTGAAGGTATAAGGAGTTGATGGTTTCCCGACCGTAGTCTCACCCAGCTACGAGATGGTGACAAAGGTCAAGGATCCGGGATGAGTCATGGACGCCCCACAACAAAGGTACACATTGTCGATCAGACGTTCTGCGGAAGAACGCCTCCGCTCTTGACAGTTCATGTTGAAGTCATACGTTACGAGATTGAGGTTTCAGAGCACGACCGTGGATTTGAATGAGACCGGCAATGTCTAAGGTACCTACTTGAACTATGTTTCGACTCAACATCAGCGTCGTACCGGTACGTCTTTAAGAAGAATGACAACTCACTTCTTCGCTTTATCCGATTTAGCGGCTTTGAACAGAAGTCGAGCAATGAACTATGATATGGTAGTTGCCGTTCCTTCAATAAGTGACGCTGTATCGCCGATTTCCTAGTCCCAAGTACCTCGTTACCAACTCGAATAGTTGGGAGGGGGAGCAACATCATGCCAGTGGCTCGGGCTGTCTCGAGAGACACAATGACATAGGTGGAAGTGGGATGTCTTAACATAGACGCAAGGCATTCACGGAAAGAGGACGATACACGCCAGTTGATACCATTTCCTTTGTAAGATTGATGCATGATGTCCGAGTTGGATACATCAGTGCCACCACAGAGTGGTAGGCACGGTGCTGTTGATACGGAAACGGTTCTGCTGGGATGATCCTTCGACATTCAAGGGTGAGCATCAAGCGCGATGGTTGTGAAAGCGACGGCAAGGCTAAGTGAAGACAGAATGATACGAGATACGTGGTTAAGCCGTCGCATTTGCTAGAGTCTCTGATTGGATCGCAGCACTCCAACAGCCCTCGGAAGTTCCCGGCCTTCTGAACCCAACCACCTTGCGCAGATCGTTATCTCGGATATTTATCTCAGATCTATCACAAGCGGTTGCCGACCCTTCCGTTGTCAATCCTCGTGCATTCTGTCATTGCAGTCATGCAGTACTGTACGAGCCCGAGGCTTTGACCATGTTCGCGCTGGCTTACAATGGAATGGACAACTTATGAGTGGCCAAAATGTGCTTATGCATACCACTTGTAACTCCACGTCTTCCACTTGAAGTTATTCCATCTGAGCGCCGGCGGATCCAAGCCTCCAGCAATGTGTATCACATAACGCCAGCCGAAAGACTTGGCAAGGTTCACGTCGAAGTTCTTCCACGCATTGGCGAAGACAGTACTCTTCTACTGTGTTCCCATCACTCATCTTTCAATTCGGAGTATGGACACTCAAGCTAATCCGAGTCATTCGTTCGCCATCTCACTGTACCTAGAACCTGGTAGGTACCTGTTGCAAGTGGGCATGGTATCTGGCCATGCGCAAGATATCCGTCTGGAGTACGGATGACGGACGACAGCAGAGGTCCAAGCCAGGTAGACTTCTTCGATTTTGATCGAATCCGACGGCTGACCACCAGTTCCAGCTCTCTGCACCGTCGTGAAATTAAACGGCATGTCAGGATTGTCACCAACTCCTGTGGAAAGCCTCGCTGTTTCACCCCATAGCCTCTGAAAGTGCCTACATTCAACCAGTCAGCTCTCTTTACCTCAAGCCTCGACCAAAACTTACAACATATCCTACGATGCACCCTTCTTTCTTTCCTTTTTCTGTGCTGGTCTCAGCTGCAGTCTTTGTCGCTGCTTCGACACCGTCTTCGAACACCTCTACCTCGTCCGCCCCTCGAGTGGCCTTGTATAAGAGGGCGCCAGGAAAGGGTGGCAATGCTCATTCTGGGAATACGGGTAACACGTCTGGTGGGGATGTTCATAACAAAAGCAGTTCGGGCAATACGTCCAACGCTGCTGGTGCTAGTGAGTGGTCGATCTGTGCGTATGATCGGGTACAAATAACGAGCTTCCTCACAGACAAGGGTGGAAAGGGCGGTAAGACGATCTCCGGGACTGCTCGCGGTGGCCGAGGTCGCAAAGGCAAAAAGGGTGGAAACGCACACTCTGGAAATTCGGGAGATTCTCAAGGTGGTTCCGTGTACAATACCGGGAATAGGATTACCGATAATGGTGAAAATAGTAGTGAGTACCCAACCCCCATGATCAACTGGTTTCCTTGCTGAACGCATCCGTCAGACGTCGGTGGAGACGGCGGCGTCTCTCGCTCGGGTGATGCGATTGGTGGTGACGGAGGTTCGTCGAAGAGGAAGCGCTCCCCAAATCCAGGTAAAGGTGGTAATGCGACCTCAGGGAAGACAGGGAACACGAGCGGAGGAGACGTCAAAAACAAAAGTGATTCGGACATCACCAATGCTGACGGAGCCAGTAAGCGAACGTTCTTCTCACCTCTGACGATGACGGATCTAATCATCTACTATCATCAGATAAGGGTGGAAAAGGTGGCAACACTATCTCCGGTAGTGCTCAGGGTGGTCGTGGTCGAAAGGGTAAAAAGGGCGGCAGTGCTACATCCGGTAACGCAGGGAAATCTCTCGGGGGCTCAGTCACCAATTCCGGGGATGGTATATCGAACACAGGAACTGATAGCAGTACGCATCTCTCTCGCTTTACTTTCTCAGGGCTCCATTTCTGATTCTTGTTGACCAGATGTTGGCGGTCAAGGTGGCAATTCAAGAAGCGGTGATGCGATAGGCGGTGATGGTGAACGCCGTCGTCGACGTCATAATTGATTCGTTTTGTATTCTCCTGGTCTTGCTTTTGGCGATGAATTTGTTTATATTGTTCTGGACAGGCATGCCTTCTCGAATTCTGCAAGATTCTACTATCGTCTATGTGTTGATGCGCCTTCAAGTCGTCATCCATTCGGTCGAGCCTATTCAATCGCACCTCGTCATAGTACACTATGTCATCGACATTCATACGATCTGCTTCATTTCAACCCAAATCCACTGAATGAGATCGTTCTCACTCCTGTCCTCTTTTCATCGCCTTCCAAGTAACCTCAAGACTCGTACTGACACGTTTTGCCGCTTGTTCGATTCCAACCACTTATCCCCAACAAAGTTAGATTGCTTTCTCGATTTCAAGGGACCCTTGATGTTCTACTCTCACTTTCTGGTCTCCTATGTGAATGGATATGATGATTTTGCGGTTTCAATTTTTTTGCATGGAACTTCGAGGGTGTCCTCGTTTCTGTTTTTATCGCTCACGCCCTTCGATCATCTCCTCTCCTGAGAACATGTTCCATCGCTTTCACTTGCCTACCCCTCTGTTGCATGGCATCACGAGCAAGGAGAAATTGCAAAAGTGCAGTGGGGCTTACAGCATGCAGAACCGCCTCACCAACCCACAAAAAACGTTTATAATGCAAGGTGCCGCTGGCGTTGGCAGGTATGCCGGCATGGCACTCATATACTAGGACATTATCAGAAAACTTGTACATCGTGGATTAGACTCGACGTTGAAACGTTGAAACTTAGAGCTCTTAATTTGAATGGGGGCCTCGTGCGTGCAATAACCATGAGCGCTCCAGTTTTTTTCGATGTTCCGAGAGCTCAAGTTCCGATGCATTCTGCAAACATTATCAACAACAAACCGTAAGGGCGTAGTACATAGAGAGCGACAGCGTAGTACTCGAGTAAACATGGATAACCTAGACGAATAACGAAAAGAGCACATATGACATACAAATACAATCGGAATAAGCACGAAAAAAACAAGAATACAAAGCAAACGCCGGAGTCCAATGAAAGCAAACGAACATCATGTCACTTGGCAATTGTATTATAAAGACGGCACCTGAGAGGAACCTTTTGTCCGCCGTTGCTCAATATCAAGTTGGAAAAGGGTTCAAAAGGAAGAGCGCAACCCAGAAGCAGAGATCCACGCTGCTTATGCTCTGCGATGGCCTAATTTGGCTAGCCATCTGAATAGAATCCACGGACGCTTGCTTGACCTCGTGGGTACGACCGGAACGGAAACATATGGGCAGACTCGAACCGTAGAAGGAACTTTCAAGATACCCCTCTCGTCCCAGGGTCGCAGCTCTCGTCTGGCGATGGATTCTCCGGATACCGGCATGTGAGTCCTCGGCCATTCGGTAAGGTCGAAGAGCACCTTATTGAGCGACGGGAAGTGATGGAGAAGACTTCGAAGACGATCCCAATCAATCCGTTTCAAGAGGGCTTCGTCATAGGGTCGATGAAAATAGGTCCCGAGAAGAGAGACTGATCGCAGTGATGAGGGGGCGATGGATAGGATATTGAAGACAGTCTCCCAGGAAGCTAGGTCCCTACCATGTGCGGACTCGCTCCTGGATAAACTGAAATCGATCGCAAGGGACTGCAGAGAATGGCAGGATGAGAGATTGAGCTTCGTCCATACGGATTGGTCGTAAGCTTCAGCGGAAGTCAGTGATTCGTGAAGAGCACCCAAATTAGGAAGTACATACCCTCTGAGTAAGTCGACTCTCCATCGGAGCCCCAGATAGCCCCCACGTCAATGTGAAGGCGTCGAAGTTTGGGAGAATTGCAAAGGAATGCCCCAATGAGCTCTGCATCTTGGTTGCCCTCGCACTGGAAATCTGCGTATTGAAGCGTGGATGTGTCAAGGACTTGATCCAACGTGCCCATCAACGTGGAGCTGGGACTATAGCCGAACTCCACGGCCAAAGAGCGAACACGAAGAGAACGTCCACAGAGCTGCGGAGAAGGAGGTGTGAGGGGGTGAGGAACCTCCCAGAGGCTCGTTCGCCTAACGGACAACTCGTCGATGCTCTTGAATACGCGTAAGAGGCTGAGGAGGGGCTGTGCCTCCGAAGAGGAAAATCCCTCTACGCATAGTAAACTGTTGTTTATGGATAGTTTTTTGAGCTGGTGGTGAGAACGATATGAGGAGAGGGAGATGGGGATGGTGGTTTCCCAGGGAATATGGTCATAGATGCGGAGGTCCTCGATGATGAGGGAATGTACGCTGTACATCACAGAGAGAATCTCTGCGACCATTTGTGGGTCGATGCTGAACTGGTACGCTCCACCGCAGAGAGGGATATCATGGGTAGCGTGCTTGGCAATCTTCAAGACTTTGACATAGGGGATAATGTTGGGGCAGTTCTTCAAGTCGTTCAGAAATGTCGGAAGGCCATAGTACCATCGACTGGTGAATACGTCAAGTTCGTGGAAGAGGTGAGATCGGGAGGTGTGGACCCAGTTGCGACACACAAGTGTGCACGCTCGTAAGGATCGTTTGTCCTTGCGCAGGTAACCAACGATGTGGTCTGCGAGCTCTTGGGGTAAGTAGGAGGACATTGCGTTGAGTCAATGGTGACTGAGAGAGTGAAGGATTAGGCTGGATATGGAAGCAGCCTTTGAAGATCTCTAAAGTTTCGTTGCAGCGCGTCGATCAATGAATATGGTCCGTTTCCGGCCCTCCGAGTCCAGGCCGCCCCATGATAGTCTGTGCAACTGTTTAGGCAGGGTTATGGGCGAATGGTTTACAGTTGTGAGTTCGAAATAAAGATTCTGTCTGAGGAATGGGAGTTTGGAAGAGTTGAGATGATGAAAGATAGAGACCAAGGGAGGATTGTGGCACGACCGCCTCTTGATTGACCAAATGATACGCGCAGAGAGTGTAGTATACTATTACGTACAGGACGAATGTACCAATCACACAGTAGTATTTCGGCATCAAGAAACTCTACGACGCCGATGAATGCGAGAAGTATGGGACTATATGTGCTGGTTTGAAAATTTACAGTATCTGCCCCGTTCCGCAGCTTGGAGTGGTATCACATCTGACCGACATCGGAAACGTTGACGTACAACCTCATCATAGTCACTATGTATCCACGATACTCCTCCTGAAACCTGCGCACCCAGAAAGGCTTCAGGCTTACTGGGATAGTCGTGATCTATACATCTCGACACGCACCTCTAAGCGTGATCACCGGGAATGATCAAAATTCCCCGCTCGTGAAACCATACCAACTCTTTCCTGATCCTCTCCCCCGTCTGTTGCGAATCAATTTGTCCAGGAGCGCGCAGAACGTCAAGATAAAGTGATCCCAAACGCGGAAACCCCTCTAAAATGGCCCTGAGACGACACCAGTTGATTCCGTTCAGGATATTCTCGTACTTTGGGTTGAAGAATCTACCAATTAGTGAGAGAGACGACATGGATGATGCACTAGTGGAGATGATCGTCAGGATGACATCCCAGATAGGTGAGCCATTTCCGCCGGAGACAATGCTGGTATTCACGCCGAATTCGACCTGGAGCGATTGAAGCGAACGGCATGGGGATAAGTCTAAGGTAGCCCATTCAGACTGCGCAACTGAAGAACGATTTAGCAATGGGCCTAAGTTGTGATCAGGGATGCTTACAGTAGGAATAGTTAAAGCCTCGTTCGAAGGTGTGCTCGACGTCTACTGAGAGTGTCCGTACGTTTGGGACATGCGGCAGGAGGCCATTGATAATTGTCGCGTCCACCATGCGACTGCAAACAAACTTGAGACTCGTGATATTACAAGTATCAAGGATGTGTGCAAATCGGCTGACTACCCAAGCCACAACGCTCCATCGCTTTAATTCGACTGTTAATGACTGAACTAGAATGGGATTGACCAAAGCGGAGCAACATTGGTTGTGCATGTCCACAGGGTCCGGAGAAAAAACTCCTCCGATCGAAAGCTCCTCGATACAATGGAAGAGGGACAGGATTTCGGAGATAGGGTCCTTGGTGCACGACTTTGAGTGACCGTCGAAGAATACTTCACAGTCCTTAATCACCAATTTCTTGATTCTGAGGTGATCGGACTGCGGCTGAGCCACATGCTGGAATGGGAGAAAAATTCCCCAAGGGACCTTCCCCAGGAGTTGCAGTCCATCGAAAATCAGAGTTTGTACGTTCGTCATCACAGAGAGGATGTCGAGAACGGCTGGGGGATCGACACAAAATCTCTGCTCTGTACCATCACAGAGCAGCTTGTACCCTTTGCATACTCTGAATTTGAGTACTCTGGCGTGGCGAATAACTCGAGGGTAACCCTTGAACACGACGAGCACCGTCGGGATCCCAAAATACCAGGATCCCAAAGAAACACAGAGTTGAGAGAGGAGAAGTCGTTGTGAAGGATAGACCCATCTCGTAGAGACGAGTGAGCATGCATTCAATGATGCTCGGTCATCTCTGAAGTGCTCGAGTATATTGTCCAGGAGTTCCTCGGGAAGGCGTGAGATCATATGTCTTACGAGCATGTGCTCCCTGAATCTCTGTAGAGTGTCAAACAACAGGCAATGCAGATAGGAAGACGGACGTACCCAAGGTGTACAAGTTCAAGATAGTAGCTGCTGAGTCGAATGGAAAGTGGTAGCAGCCATCCCAGCGTCCTGAAGGTCAATGAGTCCTCTGGTTAGGGTTACCTAGCGAACTGCGTACACCCACAACCACGGCTGAGGCTGAGCTGGATAGCGTAAGAGGGCGGAAATCAACCAAGAATCACGCGGAGGGGTCGTTTAAATGGACGGTGCGAGCAAGGAGTTCATAACATCCTACATGGAAAATATCGCGTACATTGTGAACCTGGCAAGGCCCATGAAACACGCTCACGACAATACGGGAGATGGAAAACTCACTTCGATAATTAGAGACTAAAGACCCCGTCTACGCTTCGCAGACTTACTCGCCTCAAACGCCTCTTCCTTACGCTCTCCGACTCTCTGTAAAAATTCAACTTTTTCGAGGTATCCTCCGCCGCGTCTATTCGCTTCCAACTCGTCTTTCAGACCGGATCCTGCTTGCTCTTCCGAACCAACATGCGTGCGCCAATCCATGAGAGACTTGTCGAGAGTCGTGAGTTTCTTCGCTTTGGGGCCTGAATTGCTCGAGATGTCCAGGATCTTGGACTTACGTGGACCGGGGCGTTTCTTGGGTTTAGGGGGTGGTGTCTCATCAGAAGTCCGGGAGGAAGATGCAGTAGGCTGAGACACCGAGGCACTGCGTTGCCCCTTTGATGCAGAGTCTACTGCACTGGTTTCCACCTGTTCGGAACTTACAAGATTTGATTCTGTAGGAGTGGAGGTCGACACGCTGTTTGGGTTGGGTTGCCAACGAGGCCACTTCTTCGCATCTTCGGAGTCTTCGGGTACTTCAACTACTTCCCTGAAAGGCGACTTGTGGGCGTCAAGCCCGAACCAAAACTGGTGACGGGGACGTGAGGAAGGCATAACTTACATGACATCCTCACCAGCATACCGGTGTCTCTTCTCGATTTTGACAAGCTTCATCTTTGTCAAACCTTGCGCAGGAGTACTATCGGATACGGAGGCTTGAAATTCTGCCCACAGAGATGCTCGTGCACTGAAAAGGAACCATAAGTGTGCGTGGATATATTAGTCAGAGAGACAGGCCTGACGACTCTCTGGCAACCTCATCTTGTGGTGAATATTCTTCAGTAGAATCTACTCGTAGTCGCTTGGTATTCCTCTCCTCGTCGGATGTGTGGTCCTCTACTCACAGTCATCACGTTCAATTGACGCTTTGATTCTGTGAACACCGTGACATACCTTGGGGAGGAACATAATCACCGTCATCCGAATCGGTATCAAAGGCATCACCCTTCGGCTGCATGACGTGAGGAGATACTAGAGATATTTGGATTCTATGCACTCTCAAGGAGCCAAGGATGGGGTTAGTGAATAATGAACAAAGGAGTTGGAGGACAGAAGTTGAGTTGCGACTCCGCTGGACGCCACAAAGTTGTCGTGTCCACCAAATTTGGCAAGGATAACCAAAGGCTACAAATCTCTGCTGCTATTGTCTATGAATTATACAACGCTACACATTTAAGATCCATATTGGATTTAACGATCATCATGAGTCGGCTGTCGGCGTACTTCCGTCGACTTTCCATATTTTAACATGCCCATCGTCACCAGCAGTCGCGAAGACGTCCTCCAACCCTGCTCGCGAACACCACACAACGCTATTCACGTCGAATACATCATGTGCAGAATCCAATCGCGCGATGATCTTGTGCTTTATCTTTGTCGCCGAAGCTGTCGATCCCGGAGTCTCCTATCATATAGAACAAGGTAATGTCAATGGAGGCGAAGCGTTTCACAGTAACACTCGATATCACTCACAAAGAGCTCCCATACTACAATCCCGCCATCGCCACCTGCACTGATGAGCCACCCTAGAGAGCCATCCTGTTTAGCTGGTCCATCGAAGGATTTCCCCTGACTCCAGCTCAGAGAGTAAACGGGAGCATTTCCGTGGCCCTCTAAGAGGTCGACCAACTCTCCTTTCATTTCGCTCATTTGGCCCCCTGTGATCCTCCATATCCGAATGGTATGGTCGTCCGAACCAGAGGCGAGATATTTGCCGTTGATAGGTTCCCAAGCTAATGTCCAGACAGTTGAGTCATGCCCAGAAAGTGTGGTCGCGCAAAACCAATCGTCTGAGGGATCGTCGAGATAGAGTTTGATAGTGTCGTCGTAAGAGGCGGATGCTAGGATCTGCGCTGATACAGGGTCAGATCCCCAAACATTGGAGCAAAGGCACACCATGGAAACGTCGTCGACGGACCTCTTCCTTTGGATGCCAAGCAACACACTTGACGTCTTGTGTATGCTCCATGAGAACGCCCATGCACTCAAAATCTGAGTCGGGTTGGACTGAGATCCACGCTTATTGAGCCCTTTTTCGATCAGAAATATACGGGGAAAGGTCGCACCTTCCCATATCCATACTGTCTTGTCACGACTACAGCTCGCAAGTAAAGTCCCCGATGCAGAGTATGCAACACTCTTACACTCGGTCTCGTGCCCCTCTAGAAGACTCATGCATTCCCATTCACCGTCCTCTCCCTCATCCTGAGCCCAGATTCCAATATTTGAGTCAAAGGAAGCCGTAGCCAACGTTTGCCCCGAGGGAGACCATGTCACTGCTCGGACAGTTTTCGTGTGTCCAGTCGGAATCGTTGCATTATGCGAAAAGGTAATGGGCTCGAAAGTTCCATTGGTGCTTGTATGACTTGATGATGAGGGATTTAGGCGGTAATTGTACAATCTGACCGTTTTGTCAGATGAGCAAGAGGCGAGCAAAGGTTTTGATGGATTCCAGGCGATATGCCATGCCCTATCGTCGTGCCCTAGAAGTCACTCCCTTCATTTCTCCTAACGAGTTAGATCGAAAACACTCGAACGAACCTGGAAGATCTGCAACAAGCTGTACTTTGGCTCTGAGTTGCTCACTTGCAAGTGCCATGATGATGGTCCAAAGCGAGCTACCGGGCGCTAATTTTTGACGTCGATTTTGATCCTGACTCCCATCTTACTGAACCACGTTGCGTAAATCCTCCTCTTCCTGCTCTCAAACAATGTTTTAACGCCATAAAGTCTTGCCCAAATACACCGCATATCGATAAGAATACTATTGTATTCCAAGGCGCTACAAATTAGATCAAAGTACGTTTGCACCAAAGCGATATTCTCCAACTGCTTTATACTTTATGTCTTCTGCTCATCCCATTCGCCGTACTATCTCCTCTACAAGAGAAAGGGCGACATTTTCTGAAGGCATTGATTGATAATACAGCATCCCAGAGAAAATTCATGGATATGCCACACAGAACTCTGCTCGGCCAAAATCAGTTCCTAACCCTAGATTAGGGGCCATGTACTGGCCCCGCGTTGCGGACTGCTTGTGTGTCGCCTTACAATGTCTCCCAGTTGACCTTGCTGAATGTTTATCACATTTATTGTCATCTTTTCACCACAGTCTCCATATTTAGACACCCTCTTGAACTGATATTCACCTACTACAATCTTAGCATACGGTACTCTCTTTATTGGAAGTACTCGCCTTCGCCCACGATGAGAAGAACATTGTTTCCTCCCGTTCCTTCTCGTTTCTAAGTTATTTCTCCCAACTCTGGAAAAATTCCCTCAAGACACTGTCTTTCAGAAGCATTCCGCTGCAGAAATCTTGTCCAGATTCAAGCTTGTCATGAAGCTCGCCTCTATTTCTGGAATCCCTCCATATTATTTCTGGGACGGTCTACTCTGTCACTCTGTGTTTCGCTGAGAGGAGCCTAGAGGAACCCCTTGGCATACGCAGCACCAGATGGAGTTTTGTGGGGGTGAGATTATCAGAGGGAATGAAACCAGTCGGGCCTGACATGTCCGATGCTTTTAACGTAGGACGGGACTGCCGCAGAATCAACATCAGCTTGTCTTTGACCGTTACATCTCGTGGGCTCTTTCAATCGCTCCTGATTTCCTCGCCGCATATTATTCTCGGGGGAAATACTGGATAATCATACTTACTAGGGGTCGTTTGCGAAGTTCTTGTGCGAACTGAGCCTTTCATTGCTGGCTTTCAAGATTTCCCCGAATGGGCCTTGCACCAACCCCTCAAACTGGATCGCTCTTTCTCCATGCCTCCCGATATGCGATTGTCGCACTTCCACCTCTCTTCTTGAGAAGTCTCACGTTTCTGCAAGAGATGCGGCAACAATCTCTTCGCGTGAATCACCCGACCCTCCTCGAATTCCTTACTCCTCTAATTCTCAGTTGTCTGGAAGTCCCTATCCGATCTCTCCGCCAATTCGGAAAATGATTGCCTGTACTCCTCGAGGTCTGTGGAAAATTCCTACTTTACCCCCCGATATCAGGGTTGGGACTCCTGACTTCGGGCGGAGTCCCCATCCCTCCTCCAGTCCTGTGCTTCTTCGAATTCAAGTGCCTGTTGTCTACGAATTGCGTTGAAATGGCGAACTTTTCAATCCTATACCTCAGATAATCCGATCTCAAACCCTTTTAGTGGTAATTGGGGCGTGTCTTTTTTTTGAATTTAAGGCCCTTCGACGGAGAAGAGGCTCCCCTGAAAAGACACTATGGTGGAGAGAAGTCAGGATATCGTTTCAGGTGAATATATCGGCGTACCTATTGACCGACATTTCCTTCGGGATAGGGAAGCTGGGGAACAATGACGACTTCTTCTACATGCTTACATGCTGAAGGAGGTACCGGTCGTGTCCAAGTATCCACGGACCTGCCAGATTCGTAATATCGAAGACGACCACAGCCAAAGAAAGCGTCGAGGGATGATGCATGCACCAGTCAAACGATAAGCGTTTCGATCATATGTTACAATACTACTTCATCGCGGAAATCAACGCGCATATCCCTGCACAACGTAACTACAGTACCTGTACGCCCTATTCGTAGCAGTAATGGCTGGTGGTGCTAGCAATGAGACACATAGTTATACTACGTCCTATCTGTCTCGACTTGCAGTTCGCTCCAATCATGATTGTGGGCCACAAAGGGACTTGATTCCCAAGTGGACTCCACCCATGACGGGACTCGGAGACGACACCTCTCCTCCATTTCTCTTTCATCTTCAACCTGCCTTTCCCAGCTCCGCAAATGATCCTCGAGTAATTGTCTCACCATGAACTCCCACCGAACGAATCTGTCTTGCCTTGAGATCTCGTCTCGTCTCTCCTGGTCTCCGACTTCCCTCTCTCTTGCGTGGAATATTTTTCTTCTCTTCTCCTGCAACGTGATAAAATCTCTAGTCCTGTTTTGCTCCTCACGAAGAAAGTCATTATCTTTGGTCCTTTTATCACCCTCGAAGTCAGCATCCTGTGTCTTCATGATACTCCATACCCCTTGAGCATAATCTCGTTTCATCTGCTCAACGGATCCTCTCCTATACTTCTTGCTCTCGTTGTGGCGTGCCCACCTCTTCGTCTCATTGAGAGAATGGATCCGCTCGAAATCTTGAAGACTTTGGGAGAATTCCTTGCTCCTTTGACGGCAGAATTCGTCGTAAGTCAGCTGGTACAACCTCTGGCTTGCGATCAAATTGGTTCTTGGGACTATATTGGACGAGGGAGCACGTGTGACATCTCCTTTAGACGGTGGTAATGGTAAGGATGATGGGAAGATAGTCCCCCGAATCAGAGTTTGTGGGACCTGTACAGTTGTGAACGTTCTCCATATGTCGGTACCGAAAACCGATAATGATTACTTACAAACTCAGGTTCAGGAGCCGGACTATCTTCGACCTCCTACGAGAGCAAGTTGAATCAGGAACAATGCTCATCTATCGGAATACCATCTCACCGATTTCACCGCAGGTAGTGTGTCCTCGAGGGCGCGTAACCTGCGACGTTTTCGGAGGACAGGGTGACTCCCATTTCTTAACTTTTCAAGAAGGGTATCGAGAACCTGCGAATCTTGTGACTCCGGGAATAGTCGTTGACCCACAGAAGGTGATAACCCTGACGATATGGGTAATCTTGGCGTCGCCGGACCTTCTCCACAAGATGCTTTTCGATGACGAGTGCGTATGTGAAATATAGTGTTCCTCATGGCACGGAAAACTAATGCGATTTCAGTCTCATATAAGTCCAGGGCATGATTCTGCGAGTGATTGCGAGCCTCGTAGCGTTCCTGGAGCCACAACAAAACTTGATCAAATTGCGAATCAAAATTTTCGTTCGCGTTTTGGTCCTTCAGGGATCGCAGCAAAGCCTTTCGTTGACCGTGGTTGTTGATTTCCTGGAATCTCGAACGGAATTCGGAACGTAGTGAATCGCATTGACCGTGGAATTGTTGTTTTCTTCCATTCAAAGTCAACTCGCGTTCCACAGCGGCCTTGTCAAGAGACTCTTCGAGAATACGAAAAGACGATTCCCGCTCCTGACTATTCCTGAGAAAAGTATCCTGCCGGATTTTTTGGGCGCGTTCGAAAAGCGGGCCATTGTCCGCATCTCCGCGTTGCAGAAATTGAGCTTCCTCAGGGTCTGTACGAGGTACATAATTGGCATCAACCCATACTGCAGACTCTTGAGTAGAATTGAAGAATAACTTTACCTCCGATAAATTGGGTACATGTGTGCACTTGCGTGTCTATAGGCCCAGACCCTGACTTGGTTTGAACACGGTCGGTCTGAAAAAGACATGGAGGCCATCTCATTTCAGTCGCCTGCATAATATCCAGGGAGTTCGCTTCGGGACTCTTCATTTCCACCTGGTAAACCTGAAATTTGGGAGGTTTCCTAGCGACAGGCGACGGCGACGGCGTCCGTTTCGAGGATTGTGACCCATGTCCAGGTGGAATGTGTCGAGACGAGCATAGATACTCGTCCAAAGATTTCAAGCCCTCCTTGAAGAATGGTGAGGTCATGGGGTCTTCCGAAGTGCTATCATTCTTGAGAAAAGGCTCCTTTGGACGTTCCTGGTACATTCGTTGAGCCCGACCCATGAACGAACAGTGGTAGCGGTGATACAAGACTCACGATGACTTGTGCCCAAGAGATCTGAAAGCCCTCATCGCTGCCAGAGTTCAAGAGCACGTGGAATCGGGTTTGTATCGACCCAACAAGTTGCTCGAATTGCTTTTGTCTTCTTTTATGACTGTTTTCGAAGACTCGCTCTCGAGTCTCCGCCTCTCGCCTCGCGAAATTTCGCATCTCTTCAAGCGACGCGAAGAAGGTTTTCTCACGATCCGCCCGACATTCCTCGAATAATTTGTCCCTCTCTTCCTCAGCGACTTCATAATCCCTCTCGTACCTCTCTGCTGCCCGTAAGAACGATAGTCTATGCTTCTCGAGACTGTCAGATAACTCGTGCTCCACATCTTGGAGAAAGGTCTTGAACTCCTTGTCCCGGGAAACTTCTCCATCTCGTCTCCGGCGTTGGGCCTCCTCGAACGCCAACTCCTGTTGTCCACAAAACGCGTCGAAATGGCGACTTCTCGCCTCTTCCGCTTCGTGAAACTGCTTCTCGTGCTCCATATCGCAAATATCCTTCTCCCCTAATGGCGATCTGGGGATATCTGTATCTCTTGCCTTGTGGGAGTCTTTCCGATGAAAGATAACGTTGCTCCATGACAAAACACTGCGAAAAGGAGTCAAACAAATGAGACCGATTATTGAGATATCTACTCACCTCCACCTTCGAGTTTGCATCTCTTGCTGAATGGTTCAGAGGAGATTTCACGTCGATGGCAGCTCCAGGGTCGGTGGGATTTAATCCGGCTACACTGCCGAGACACTGCCTCAAAACGACTCCGAAATGGGTGAAGATAGATTACACAAGATACCATTCAGCAAGGTCGGCCATGTCGAGCGTAGAAGGATTGATATAAGTATATCTCATTCCAGGGGAAGCGGTTCTTCAGGCTCTTTCGTGACGGGATACATTCAGCCTTCCACTCGGATGCGTACTGGCACCACAATACCAGACGACAGTGTGAGCTGAGGGTGGTTGAAAAACAACCTGTGATGTTACAACCTTCCGTCTGGAATACAGCAATATACAACTTGCCCAGTATCGCTTGTTGAAGCCGTGCCCTCCAATCTTCGGAAAGTTCGGATGGGTGCTCAAGAGACAGACTTCTCTCCCTGACGCCAACCGACTTTGTGTCCGTTTTCCTGGGTTGAGGATTCAACACAGTTTTCCAGAACATCTGTCGAACAGATTAAGCTCTACCGATATGGGAGATACGAGAGAAGTTCAAGTAATCCAGCTTCTCTGAAGGCTCGTTTGGGCAGGGCTAAATGTCATTGATGTCATATCCATCCAACTTCTATTGTTGAGTTCTATTTACATGAGATGCAGCAGGAGAGTCCAAAAGTGTTCGCGTCCAAACCCTACCACTTGTAGATGTGATACTTTATATGCCATCATTTTGTCTCCTGGTTGATAAGCCCCTTCAGCATACCGACTCTTGAAGCATAAGTGAAAATCTCACCTCTCCATTTTACACCTTTCACATTGCGGAGGACCCATTCTAAAGAAATAGATCACCAGAGGAGGTACAAACCCAATGAAAGAAACAGCCATCAACACCGAGGAAACCGCAGTACCCGAATTCAACCAGACAGAGATGCAAATGTGCGTGAACGCGCAAATGCAACCTCCGATGAAACAGAAGATGCAATGTTTTACAAGGAACCCCCAGCCCTGTGCAACCCCAAAAGCGTCCAAGAGGAAACCTTCCGTGTTTCCTCGCAGGAGATGCCGGTTCAGATCGTGTATCCCAGTTTTTTGTTCGGAGTTCTCTTCATCCTCGGTCTGACTGACCATGGGAGGTATGAAGTATGAACTCTGATTATCGGCAGGTGTGGTCGAGGGTGTGTCTTTGCTGTGGAAGACTTTCCTCGGAAAACCGTGTGGACACGTCATGTAAATCCTCCGGGCTGACGTTGGCACTGACGTCACAGCAAGGAGAAGGATGACAGCAGAAAATGTTGCACTGAGGTTGAGGATAGTGGCGGCATACACGAAAAACCTCAGAGCAGAATCCGAGGCTGTGCCAGAATCGGCATTCAGGCCGCCAATGAACGACGCCTCAACCTGGGCTAACAGCGCCGTCTGGAACCGCATTTCAGAAACTGGTCGAGATATAATCATGGAAACATTGTGACATACTACAATCGCGACGGCTTGTAACCTCTGTATCCATGTATCCACTACAGTTTTGGGGGCTTGCGGAAGCTCATCTATTTCGTGGGAGCTTTGTTCAACAACTCGTACGATCAACGGATTTTTCAGGGCTCACATTCAAAAGGTTTGATATCGTCATCTTTCTTGTGTGACATATCTTGCAATGAACTCTTGATCATGGTACCTTGCAGTCCGTTGAAGGCAAAATGCAAGCGTGCCTGCTGGAGTGCGACTGTGCACTGGTATGAACAAACCAAGGCCGCACCTTGGGAAACGAACATCATGTCCGAAGACGCCCACATCACTCTCACGGCATGAAAAGTATAACGACATCTTGCGCATTGGGTCAGTCACTCGTCACTCCATAACGGTCGAATTCCTAATATGCCCTAGTCAGAATTACGGTACATGAAGCACGTATACATGCATAGCTGTCTCCTGCTGTATGCCTGGGAGATGAGAACCTCTCGTATCGCATTTGTATTGTATAAGCTTTATTCTTTCATCGCAACACAGATCAACACGCGCCCATGCACCCGTTTAACGTTGTGCATCCCACGCTGCACCATCTGCATCATGAAGCATGTATGTCAGTAATACAGATCGCAACTGATTAGAGATAGGCTATTCGCACCCCCATCTTCTGCAGAATCTGGACGCCTTGAGGTGTTTTGGGGTGACACCCTAACCAAAGGTATCAAGCAAAAGTCCCGCGGGGAAGACCATGGGACCAGCAACCTCCGCCCGCTTCTCTTTCCCGCAGAGTAGTTCAACAAGGGTGAGTGCAAACGGAAATGTCGTTCCTATCGAATATGATACATGAATACATGTCAGTGAGAACACGAAATCAGTCGGAGCGCTGGTGACGGCAACAGGTCCGATAGGGGAAAAATGTACGAACCTGGACCGCGACTGGTGGTGCGAGGACAATATGTCAGACCGCTTCATAATTTGAGAGTGGAATGGGGACTTGAGGGGGAACGTGGAGGAATATATGTTACTGTACCTGGTCACAAGTTTACCCGAAACAACGACAGGATCTTCGGAGTACTTGAAATCTAGGGTAGCCTCATTGTGAGGAGATTGGGATACGGCAGAATGTGAAAGTGATAACCTTTGTCCAGCATGTTCTTGACACTCGGATGAGAAGTGATGGGCTGGTTTGGTAAACCAGACGTCAAAGCCGCAAGGCTACCTGCGAGCGAGCGAATTCAAAGCTCCAGAGCGCAAAGTGAAAGGCGATCCTCGCCTACCTGCGCAGATCATACCAACGTACTTTCCCTCTTGAAGAAAGCTTCTTACGACATGCTGAACCGGAGAACTGGTGGAGAGGGTTTCGGCCCCCTTGGCACCCCCAGGGATGACCAGGAGGTCAAATTTTTCCTGAGAAACTTTTAATGTTTTGGTAAGGAGCGGAGTCGATCAGTCACAGACCGGCACTGCTTCTTGCGGAGAAAAGTACGTGTCGGGGAGGATGTTGATTCCACGCGATCCCCTCGCGAACGGGGGGTTCGTGAAGGTGGTGGATAAATCAGAACTCTCAGCAGGGGCTGGAACGAATGCAGATTGACACGTCACCCCGGCGCGAACAAGGGTATCGTAGGTGATGGTACTAGACGATATCAGTATATATTAGAACCCAGGACGCTGTAAACAAGTGAAAATCGGCGTACAATTCCATCTCCTCCGTTCCATCTGCAATTAGAATCAGGGCCTTTGGCATTTTCGCAAATTGGTGTTGATGGAGATGGTCTCAAGTTAGGTCAACGCTTGTTTGCTCCGTGGCAGCCTGGGAAGAGATGAGAGGGAAATGAAGAGACGAGACAGTGTGCTAACAAACAATGCCAGATGGGGGAAATGATAATGTGATGTCATCGATCGTGCCAATTGTGGCTGAGATTTGCCCGCTTTGGTAGCATCTCAACAACAGCGGGATCCTTTGTAGGTGGCCGTTTGTTACAACCAGTGCAACAGAAATTATGGTGGGAGAAGTGTGTGTTCATACAAGAATGAGGCGATGAAGGAATTTCCAGATTTTTTCATGGAAGCGGGTACAAACTTGCACCAGGACGGCGAGACCCTTGAAAGATCAAACTATCACCCGTTCGACCGACTGATAGAAAAGGCATACCTAAATCTGACCCGCCAAGACTCCTTCCTGGGCTTCCATTTTGACAACCGGCTCCAGATAACCTCAGCAGACAAGAATAGACTGGGTGGCGGCTGTGGTAGGTGGACTCCCTGCATGACAATCAGAATCGTCTATTCCCTGGGTCGCACTGGTTTTATAGAGGGTTTTGATAACCTCGAATGCCACAAGATTGGCATCCTATTTCACGGAGCGCCTTCATCTCGCATGAACATGATGTTCGAGGTGCAACGGATTGTATGGACCTCCGAGCTGTCGAGCCAGCAACCAACACGGAGGAGGCGGTATCTTGCGAGGCGGGCCTCATGTCACCAGGTTGATGCAAATTTCTATCGTCCCCGTCTGCGCATTATAGAAGAAAGTCATAGAAAACCCTGAGGGCAGTTCGAACGTGTCTTCCCCGACGCCACCATATCGGTCGTTGTGGCTGATGCGCTGACGAAAAACGCGCTTTTTGCAGAGCGCGCGTCCGACGCGTCATGTTTACACATCACGTGAATTATCCCGATCGCGACTTGCACCAGATCCTGTCCCGATACGGAAGTCGAGAAGGTTGAGATCGACGAAGCACCCTTACACTGGTCAGCCCCCGACACAGGTTTAAGAGACGGAGAGCGCCGTCGACGAGCCCCACCTCTTCTTCCCTCTCAACCACCACCATCCCACCTTTCTACCTTTCGTCTTTCTGCCCGGCCTTGACTTTTTATTCTCCTCTTCATCATATCTCGCACCCCACCTCCACCACTTCCTCTTCCACACCCTTAGACCCTACTGAGGGTCCCTACATCGAGCCCTTTCCAAGGGTTTGGGACGGTGGGCATGACCCCGATGCCCAGCGATCCCGGATGTAAGGGACCCTCGTAGGTCTCCTGCACAGTATTGGCGTTCTGCTTTCGGGCGGAATACTTGTACGGTGCAGGTCGCCCCCTTCCCCCTCTCCCTCCTCTGGGAACTCGTGCCCAAGTCGTGTGGTAACGAGACCTTGTCCCCACTTGCCACATTGACACGCATGTGGACTTTGTCCACCGCTGCGACCCCGGTTTGAAACTCTACTCTCTTACTCGCCCTCTACTCTCTCTTCGCCCTCTACTCTTCTACTCGTTTCCTGATCTCTTGGCTTCGTGGGCTCTGCAGCGCATCCCACTTTTTTTCCCCTTCTTGGCGGTTCGCCCGTCAGCCTCTTTTTTCCCGAGGAAGGGGCTCTGCGGGTCACACCCAAAGAGCCCCTGGCGTGGACCTTTTCGTGGTCCTCGGGATAAGTACCTCGTCTGAGCTCTGCTCATCGAGGGAAACTAACACACGCCTTCCACCCTTCCATTGATGATGACTCCTAACGTAATTCTCAGTTTGACATCACCCTGTACATAGACACCCACTGAATACAATTCCTATTTCTTTCCGAGTGGCCCAAAGCCCAAAGTAAGGCATCACAGTAAACGCTCGCGCCCTGAAGACACCCAAAGGGTTCATCCTTTAGGCATCTCCAAGAAACGAGCGATGGTATCATGCATCACAGGACACCTGACAGCACTGTCTGTAAGGTAGTAAGCGCGGTGAGATATTCCATAGGTGGTGTCAAGACACCGCACTTTGTATCACGGCCATACGAATTACACCGCGAACCCAATCCTGACTCCTCTCCTTAGTCGCAGGGGGAGGCGAAAGTTAGGAGAAATACTATCAGATAAATACCGTAAGACTACATGAAGGAATAGATACTGTAAAGACGTATCACTGAATAACGATACATTTGATGATCGATGAGCGGAACCAAAACGTACGATGAGAACAAAAGACGAACGAAGCCTTCACACCATACAACGACCTCCCACTCACACGCTCTGAGCCATTACTCGCATACGCGATAGCAATACTCAACCGTCGCGTTACTTACTGCTCCCGGATTTCTTACTTCCGGGAATACTCACAGAGGGCGTTGAACCGGATCCAGCGGCGATTGCTGCCTGCGCGACGGCGATTGCAGCACCTGAGCGAGGGGAGAAAGGACTACTCCCAGGGTTCAAATCGGATTTAACTCCTATACTCCCGGTGCTTACACCAGTTCCGATGGAGTTTACACTCCCGCTTCGAGCTTGTCGCCTGCTTGAGGGCTCGAAAGCAGGGGCACGACCTGAGAGTGTCGAGGTCGTCGCTTGCGACGGCGCAATGAGAGCGGGTGCTGTGGTCGAAGCGGTCCCCGCTGAGGACGGAGGTACATTCGGAGGTGTAGACAAAGCTGAACCGGAAGAATGGGAAGAGGTTTTGTGACGGGGGTGGTTGTGGTGTTTGGCTGCGTTGATGGAGGTGTTTAGGTGAATAACACCAGGACCTGCTGGTAATGAGGGTCGAGGTACATGACCACCGCCTGAGCGTTGCTGGCCTTGTTGTCTTTGTTGTGCCGGGTGCGAATGTCGTTTGCGTGGATGGTGATTATTTCGGGGTTGGTTTACACTATGGCTGTGATGGTGATTTTGTCGATTGCGTGAAGGTTGCTGGGATTGGGAGGATGAGCTCTCTTCAGGACGGCTTGAAGTGCTCCCTCGTCTATCGCTCGTCTTGTGATCGTCCAAGTCGTAACCGTATCCGTAGGGGTCATTTTCCACCTTCTCCCTCTCCTCCTCCAACCTCCTCAACTTTTCCTCCAATTCAGAAATGACTCCGCCCTCGCCTTCCAACTTCTCTCTTCTTACGTTTAACCTTTCCATCCTGTTGCCAAGAGTCGCCATCTCCGCCTGCACACTCTCAGCCCTTTTACGTTCCTTTTCTTCGGCTTCGATTCTCATAGCCTTGACAGTTTCTGCCTCTTTCCTCGTCCTCTCCCACTCTGCCTCGACTTCGGTCTTCTTGCTCTCCAGGGCGGGTAACTCCGCCTCAATCTCGTCGATCCTCTTTTTGATATCATCGGTGGTATTGGCGGTTCTTCGGACAGCTTCTTGGAGGGCCAATACCTTCTGCTTCAACCTCGTCTCGTTTTGAGCATTCTTCTCGGAAGTCCTCTTCAAAGCCTCGATTTCTGACTTCAAGGCCGCATCTGCTTTTTGAGAATCTCGTCGAGTAGATTTTAATTCCGCCGTCAAATTCGCGTGTTGGGACTGGAGTGAATTGAGTTTCTGGCTGAGTTGGAGCCGACGCTCCTCAAGAGAGAAAGAGGAGTTGGAATGGGATGATGAATGGGCCGTGAGAGGAGAGGAGCCCTGAAGAGAGTTCAGGGGTGCGGAGGAATGTAGGGAAGATGAAGTCGAGGGAGGAGATGGCTGATGTGAGTCGGATGATGAGAATGAGCGTTCTTGGCTGCTGTCGGTATCTGATCGAGGACGTGTGCCATCAGCTGCATAACGAGAGCAGGGACCAAATTGTATGTGAACGATAAAGACCGATTAGACAGGAGACAAAATCCGTGCGCACCTGTAGTGATTTGGCCTCTGATGGTGTTCTCACCAGGCACGATCCCCAGCTCGATGTCGTATTGTCTCCCAGGCATGAGACCAAAGAGAATAATAATCGCTTCATCAGATACGTCTTCGATCTTCATGAGCACTCTTTGCCATGGAGTGCCATTGACTTTGACAGATAGACCCTTGGAAAGGACATCGGAGATGATCTGTGTGCTTCGGGTGACAACGGCGCTGTCTGTATCGTGGCTACCTGCATTTCCATCAAGTGTCTCATCGCGAGCTTCGTCTTCCACATCTCCATCCAGCTCAAGTGAAGCTAGCAGTGGATCTGTGCTTGAGTCGACAGTCGCGAGGGGCGATGACAGAACAAAAGTGGCCGAAACCGACGTGATTTCTCGCACTGACAACGATAGCGTCGGCCTCCACGGGCGTATTGAGTGCCATACTGACGCTACCTCATTGTTTTCGAGCGATCCGTTGGCCATCGTGGTTTCTCCAGCTTGAGCAAGTGTGAAAGGAGAGTCGAGGCTGATGAGTTGCTCGGTGAAGCCGGCCTGTGGCTGAAAAACGCAGGCTGGACATGCGACCCTGGTTAGATGCCGGAAATGGAAATACTCGTGCTCGATTTCAAAGCTTGACGCTCGCGGTATGTGAATGAGCCTCCAATACATCTTGCGCTCCACCCATTCGGTCCTGCTCAACCGACTTTTGGCTATTGCGTCCCATCTGACCCTCCAGGAACAGGCGAGCATTGATGGCTTTGTGCTCGCAAATACCCCGCCGCACGCTGGGCGGCCCACGCGCTATGCCAGCGTGGCAGAGAGGGGCACATGGCGGTCTAAAACGGAG